>JAJIBD010035137.1:0-18768 GCA_021461705.1 Cryptotis parvus
CACTGGCCAAACTTTTGCTAATAACATTTAAAAAAGCATTTAAGATTACAATGGTTCCTTAAATCGAAGGAATTCAAAAGCCACTACAATTTTTCAATCAGTTCTCTTTAACTGTATCAATAATTTAAAGCTCTTTAGCTCAAACAATATATAAGTAAAATAATTTTTATCTGTGTGCTACCTGCCCCAAAGAGACCACGATTAATTTTCTTCATATTAGGGGCCATAGGGCTTCATTTAAGCAGGCCTGGATCTTGCATTATGACCCAGGAGGTACTCTATAAAGCCGGGGGGCCTCTAAACTTCTGAAACTGGATCACGCAATGACACTTTGTTGAAGTGACAGCACTTACCTATATTCTACTTTCTCTTCTAAATATGGGCTCATAGATTGCAGAACAGATGCATGCTTTTAATTTGCATTCATTTCAATTAGAATTAGGCTAGTTTACCACGTAGGAACTCTTGTTTAACTAGTTAGGTTTACCAAACCTTGCATGTGTCCACTAAAAATGGTGAATACTTATATTTTATTATATTTTGTAACATCATTTTGAATTGCATATTTTCCACCAAAAATTTTACAGTAATGAATTCGTTTTATGTCACTCTCTGGTAAAGGAGCCTAGTTCAGATGGTGAATGGTATTTTTATACTAGACTTTACGTGAGAATACTAGTATTAGGAAAAAATTAAAGAAGTAGAAAATGTTAGACTTCTTTAAAATGTTTTTATTTATAGGGCTGGAGAAACAGCACAGGCGTTAAGACCCACCTATATCTTTGCATGCCACTGGCCCTGGGTTGCAGTCCAGCACTGAATAGAGTCCCCCACGCACCGCCAGAATTCAGCACTAGGCACAAGACAAAATGGCCCTGGTACTTTACCAGAATGCTTCCTCAGAAATCCGCGTTTTATTCACCACTGTCATATAAAGGCGCATTGTACTATAAACAAAATTGATTCTCATATCTATTTAGTTCTTATATGCCCTTATCAGTATTCCCATCTGATTTTCGATGCCACTTCAGTAGCAAGACGATATTCCCTGATTCTGGAATAGCGACGGAGGTCAGGGCTCGGATTCCGCTTCTCTCACTTGGAGTGAGGCGTGATTTCAAGCATAGCTCTTTCGATACCTCTCTGGGGAGACCCGAGATAGCATTCTCATCCTGCTTTCGTAGGGCCCAGGTCTGGCGTATGTTAATGCAGGGAGAAAGGTGGAGTCAAAGAGGTACCCAGAGCCGGAAGTTCTTTGTCCCTTTTAGCTATTTCTTCATTCCTTTGAAGAGCATTCCATGCCACCTCTCTTTCCTCCTGTGCAGCTCAGGTTTTGGAGTTGTTCATCATGTTGAACTTGACCGACCTAGGTACACACATAACTGCTGCATTCAGGAGATGTTTGTTCCATTGAGGAGTGAAAATGGGGCCTCTGGAACTGGATTCATTTTCGCGGAACATAGTTTTCTTGAGATTCAGCTGTGGAGCCTATCTTTCCACATTCTCAGTCAGCAGCCCAGCATTTGTGCGCTTGGCTATGGCTGATGTTATTAAAACGATATCACAGAATGGCCCAGGAGGTGGTATAGTTTTGACCCATCTGAACTCCCATTCCTTCCCATTATAGTGTCGCACATGATGTTCTTGGGGTAGCGCTGAAGGAGTTTTGGTGAGATGGTATCACCCTATTACAGACACCTCTTTGAAGCATCAATGATCCGCTACTTTTTACACAGCAGAATGGTGAGATCCTGGTGGTGAATCAAGCAGCCGCCGCTGGACTAGAGCCATTTACGGAGCTGGATCCACGGTATGTCAAAAGATCACGTGGCCGCCCACCTACAAGATGGTCAGACTTCCTTGTCAAAGACCCTGAAGGGAAGCGGTTTGAGCTCTTCATATTCCTGAATCAACCAGATGCCATTGAGGCTACATTGGCGCGTGATAGGGTCCAATGGAAATATTTACTTGGCACCAGCTCGAGCAAATCTGAATACATGAGTTAAGTGATCAAGCCAGTCAAGTTCTTATAGCAGCTTACAGATTGCCGACCACCCTCCATAACCGAAATTGGCTACAGGTTTATTACGAGTATGTCTAATCAATAGGAAGATGATCCCAGTATTAATATTTTAATAGATAAACCATGTTTTAGCACATTAAATATTTACTAATCTACAAATCATAATATAATAATGACTCATTTAAATCCTAGTGTGACTTGTGAGGAATAGAGACTTTATATTGTTCTTAATATATTATTAGCATTTGCACCTATATAATGGAATGTAGTAGATAACTAGGTACTACACATGTGTATGTATGCTTAGTACCTTTTACAAAGTCATTGACCTTTTTAATTTCCAGTTTAGGGGTTCCATCTAAACACCGTGGCCAATGATGCATGTTATTTTGCAAATGTTGAGCATGAAAATTTTAAACTTTTAGAGAGAATCTTCGAGCTTCCTTGGAATATGAAAAAAAAGGTGAGTTGGTTTTGTGACATGGAATAAAGTATATGTAGATAATTAAAATCATGGTAATCTTAGGTTTAGGAAAAATGGGAACCAAATCCTACTTCTCAACATAGAATTTGAAGGCAAATCATAAACATATTCTGTTGTTTATATGGACTTTGTGGAAAGCTTCTAACAAGTGGAAGTATATCTTTGGGATTTTAACCTTGTGGGATAGACTCAAGGGAGAATAGGACATCATTCAGGCGACATATGGTGGACATACCAGAGGCTCCATTGTGTTCTGCAAGCAGTCAAGATCTACCAGTCTTGTCCTTTTAATGCATACTTAGTCTTAGTTTTTTGCTTTTTGGGTCACACAGCAATGCTCAGGGATTTCTCCTGGCTCTGCACTCAGGAATTATTCCAGACGGTGCTCGGGACCATATGGGATACCAGGGGATCGAACCGGGCCGGCATGCAGAGCAAGCGCCCACCCTCTGGACTATCGCTCCGAGCCCCAATACTTACCTAGTTTTCCTTTTGGTTTACAAACTTCCAAATAACTCTTCAATAACTCCTTTTAATATTCAGAAATGATGGTATCTAATTTGCCACCAACAGCTCACACTAGAACAGATGATGTATTTCAAAATGGTGCCAGAAGCCACCTCCAGTATAAAAGAAAAACTACTTCAGGATACCAAGGCAGTGATGGTGAAAAGTGGTTCTAGCTGCTGTACATTTATCAGTCAAGGACTCCTTGTTCTCAGATCCAATGTGTGCAGTAGACCACCACCACTGATCATTAGAGATTCTCTTTTCTATTTCTGCTTCTTTGTGCCTGTCACTATGGACCATCTAACTGAAGTTCTTGAATCCAAATTCCCCAAGCGAGTATATGACTAGTTGAGTCTGTTATCAGTTACTCTCTAAATGTTTAGCTCTATAACCATGGAGTAGCTATAGGAGAGATCTGTAACTAGGGCCTTAATAAGTAAGAGACTTAGCAATATCAGGCACCATTCTTGATGCAGTTGTCCGAGCCCAGTAAGTCAGATATCTCCACAGATGGGGTCTGGGAGTTTGACAGTCTCTATTGAGCATCAGAATGCATGAAACCCCTATCATTAATAGGTGTTGTAAATCATTATGAATAAAATCATTTTTTAAATCACAGTTAGGCAAGCCAGAGAGTGCAGGGTTTAAGAGGTTTGTCTTGCACACATCCAAAACAAAAACCCCAGCACCTTGAACACAATGAGGAGTATCTAAACACTGCTGAATATGGACCAAACTCACTGACCAAAACAAACAAAAAAACTGGTAAGTCAATAAAATAAAAATCAATCCTATATTATCTAAAATAAATATTAACAGAATACTCAAAACCAGACATGGTTAGTTCAAACTGGTTTGCTCTTAGGGGAGAGACACTAGGGTGATTATCAACATTTATTATAGCACATAAAATTCACTTCCCAAGTGTAATGACATTATTTCCAAGGACATGCATATTTTAGATGATTTAAATGTTAATGGAATGGTTTTGGATCAAATGAGAAAAGAAGTACCACTGAGGAATGGTGAATAGGTTTTTGATCATAGAGGCATTTTAAATTTTCGTGGTCCTAAAAAATTTTTAGAGGAAATAGCAAATGACATAAAATACAGCAGGAGCATTTTATCTATAAAGAATGCATGGTATTCACAAAATTCATGAATGGAATACATGGAATGCTTGAAAAACAGCTTAGACCCTCCCCAAAAGATGAGATGAGGAATATGGGAAGAGTTCACAAATGATGGGAGAAAAACTTAATAATAAATATGAGAAACAGTGGTCCATTTTTTAAAAAAAAGTTTTATTTATTTTTTAATTTTTTTAAATTCTTGAACTGTGATTTATAAAGATATTGATAATTGAATTTTAGGCATATAATAATTCAACACCAATAATCCATCACCAGTATCACATTCCCTCCAGCAGTGTTCCCCATATTTTTCCCAACCATTTCCATTCCCCACTTGACCTGCCACGCCCGACAGGCAATGACCCATCTTGCTGCAAACAAGTTTCTGTATTACCAGTGCCCACAGAATACCTGCCTGTTAGCTAGTGACTCAAGAAACACGGTTGGTAAGAAATGCAGTGGCCCAGACTTAGGCATCCTGATCGCAGCTCGCCTTGTCTTAAATAAGGGAGTGGAATCACACACCACCATTATAAAAGTAGCATTAAGTGTACCCACCCTGGGACCAAATCAGGTTCCTTATACCTATAGCAGCAATTGCTCTAAGTTGGACTAACTCAAATCCTAGGATTTGGGGATCTGTACTATCCTCTTGTTCTGTACTCCAGGATCCCTGGTGATGCCTTGCTCTGAACATCTGTGGTGGCTGCTTCCATTTCCTTTTGCCAGTGAAAAAAGGAGTTGGTATTCATATGGACAATGGAACTCAACAGGTTGCTGTGGTTTAGGACTTTCTAGGGATACCGTGTAAACTTCGAATTCAACAGACACACCTTCTCAGACTACTTGAATTGGCTATCCAGTAAAGACATGGGAATAGGTTGTAGGGTATGAGGAATTATTCATCTCCAAGAGGTTATCATTCCTGTGTCATTTTTCAGTGACAAGGATAGCATGATGCAGTCATTCCTTCATCTTCTGGTACCCAGTATACTGGAGTTTCTGCGTAAAGTTGGCAGCCACTAGCTCCGGTTGACAACAGTGAAGGATGAGATGGAGAGTTACGCCACCAAAGGTATGAGTGTTTTTACTTCTAAAGATGCTCATCACCATGTGTATTTCTGACCACATCTGATCTAGGGGAAACTCTGAGTGTTTTAGTCAAAATCTAGCTGAGGCAGTAGACAAACAAAAATCTGCCTCCCCACCTTTTGCCCACAAAAACAAAGTTTGCGAAGGTGGGGGACTGTACCTAAGGTCATTCAGTTAACTAGAAAGAAAGCCCTCTCTACTGCCCGACCTAGGCCTCACTCCATGGATATTGGAGAGCTGGGAGAGAGCTGGAACATCTGGACCCCAGGCCCCCCAATTTGAGCTCTGGTAGGTCCTAACAGCCCAGTGAAGGTTCCTCGTCCACCAAAAAAAAAGAATCTTTCCAAGATCTTCTGGGGTGACAGGCTTAGGCTCCCTTGGGTGAAGGTAAAAGATAAACTGGGGAAGGGATTATTTGCCAGTTTCTTGACTCTGACAGAATCCTGCAGATTTTTAGATTTGCAAAATCTCATCTAACTTCTGCTCTGAGCCGAGTGGGACTCAGCTCATTCACTGCATGTGTGAATGTTTCTCTCTAGTCACAGCAAAATGGCCTATGCATTGGCGATCAGGCTCAGTGGCAATGTTTATGCACAACAGCGTAAATTCTCTGAGCAGTGTGGGAGACTGCTAGCTAGGAGCACAAGTGGGAATGAGAAAGCGGCTAGAGTTGGACAGGAAGTAGACACTGCAAGCAACCTGTGGGAAAATGAGTAAATTAGGGGGAATTCTCTAGGATCTGGAGGTTTGTAGCCTGCAGCGGGTATGGGGAAACCACCTATCTGAGGCCAAGAGAAGATGTGAGGTTCCCCTGCTTGCTGAGGATCAGGGAACTCGAAGAGGACAGGCTTTGTTCGATTGCCTGGGACTGTCCCAGTTGGTAGCATCTCTAGAAAGAAGGGTACCTTACAGTGTACATCCTCTCACCAATGCAAGAGGTGTGTTTCTGTATTCAAAAAAAGTTCCAAGAAATGAACCCACATTCTCTAGCAGACTCTTGGTCCCATCACAAGGATATATATGAGGTCTTCTTGAAGGCCGTTACCTAATCCAGGCTTCCTCCAGGATAGTGTTTCTAGATCTTTCCCACCCCTCTCAGTTTCTCTGTTCTACTTTGAAGTAAAAATTCAGCATCACATAAAACCATCCAGAGTCATAAGGAAGTCCTGTCCCTCTGGAAGAATAGTAGTTCAAAACCCTGGGTCCCAGTTAATTCCATTTCTACTCTTGTCTAGCTGCATAAAGTCAGGCAAATGAATTCATGTCTGTTCCCCAGAAGCAATTAAATCTGGCCTGCAAGAGTATTGAAAGGTCCTCTATTGCTACCCATTACCGTACTATGTACAGTTCAAATGTCGCCATGTATGGGCCAGAAAAGATGTGGCAAGGCACAGGATTAAGTGCGAGATATGTGCCTGGTATTAGGAAGTATTACAATGTAGATGATTGGTATTAGACACAGTAGATGATTGTAGTAGTTTTCTACAGGGCTGGACTCTGGCGGTTTATTCATTCCTTGGCATGAGCCATGCTTTTCTGTTTCTCTGTATGCCTTATAGTCACTGCTTGGAGTGGACATTGTACACATCAGCCACTCCTCCAAATCCATGGTCTGTTCCTGCCCAGGGAAGACCCAGCCTTGTAAGCAGAGTGTGTACCAGTCACCCTCAGCCCAGGGAGGAGGAATGAGGATTTTCAGTCCTTTCCTGAGTACGCTTCCCTGGACCCATGTGTTTGCCTTTTCTGTTCCCCCAGTGTCTCCAGATGGTTTGAGGCCTCTTCATTTCCCTGAGAGTTTTTTCTCTTGATTTTTCACTGGGACGTCAGTTTCTGTAGTGTATACCTCAGTTAACAGTAATCTCTTGCCCCCATCAGTAGGATGTGAGGTGGGGCAGAACAGGGATGTCTGAGTCCCTACTCACTCTTGTGGCTTTAACAGCTAACTGTTCCTAAAGCTTCCCCTGGTCAGACATTGCAGCTGTGACCCTTCTGGTGAGCTCTGGCAGGTAGAAATGCTGCTTTTTACCTGTTAGCAGGAACTTGGGGCTAGGCTTCTTCCCAACACTGTATCACTTAGAGCTCTCTGGAGCAGGAAAGGGAAGTACCATGAAATTCCCAACCCTTTTTAAGGTGGCCTTTTCTATTGGTGGGTGCATACCCAGCAGTGATCAGGAGCCATGCCTTGTGGTACTTGGGTGACCATGTGTGGTGCCAGGATATGAACTAGGACCGCAGAGGCAGGTGCAAGCAAAGATAGTGCCTTAACTTTTGTGCTATATCTCCAGCTCCCAATATGACTTTTCCTTGGCTGAGCATTTCTTGGTTGCTAGAGATCTTTGATTTCCAGAGCTTCTATAAAGTTTTTTTTTTTTTTGGGTCACACCCAGCAATGCTCAGGGGTTTCTCCTGGCTCTGCACTCAGGAATTACTCCTGGCAGGGTTTGAAGGACCATATGGAATGCTGGGGATCAAACCCGGTCAGCATGGGTCGGCCGCGTGTAAGACAAACGTCCTACCCGCTGGGCTATCGCTCCGGCCCTGCTTCTATAAAGTTTTTACTTAATCTTTTTTATTTAATGTTTCCTTCCTACTCTACCATCTCAATTACGTCCTCTCGGCTTGGTTTTCTTTCTTCTTTTGTTTCTTTTTTTTTTTTTTGGAGGTCACAATTAGTGGTGCTCAGAGTTTTCTCATGTCAGGAATCATTCTTAACAGGCTTTGGTGGACTATAGGAGATCCCAGGGATCAAAATCAATCAGCCATGTGCAAGGCAAGTGCCCTCCTGCTGTACTATCATTCTGGCCCTAGGCTGTTTTTTTTTTTTTTTTTAGCTACCACTATTGTTGGTTCTAAGTGACTTAAACTTGCAGATCTTCTCACTTGAGCTGCAAGACCAGCTTTCTATCATCTAATAGAAGCCTTTGTTTATTTTTCTAAGTTACATGCAGCTTTTATTTCCATCTTGTTATCATTTTGGTTTCAGGCCCACATTTTTAGCTTAGTTAGATCATTTTCGGGGCTGGATTCATTATCTCTCATTCGTCCTGCTTGAACAGATTGCTATGAGGCCAGTAAGCCATAGTCAATTTCTGACACAATCAGTATCCAGTACAACTTAGCTAAAAGATACTTTTAGAAGAAGAAGAGGAAAATACCTGCTGTAGAGCAGGCAGGGCATGGGGGGGAAATCTGGGGACATTGGTGGTGGGAAGTGTGCACTGGTCGATAGGTGCTGGAACACTGTATGACTAAAACCCAAACATGAATATCTTTGTAACTGTATATCTCACAGTGGTATAATACAATAATACAATAAAAAAGGCACTTAGATATCTCTGAAAACTTGGTTTCAGAGAGTATCTAGCTGGTAGGCAACTTCTGTTCCACATGTCCATAGTGCATCCATTCAGTGACTTGGAGAGCATCTCACAGACATCCAGATGCCTTATAGCTATGGCATTTCATATCTCAGAGCTCAGCAAACCTTCTGACCAGACCACATATGAATTTCTTTTGGTTTTGCAGACCAAAGGCCCCCCATGGCAACTATTTCCCTACTTTAGTAGGAGTGGAGTGACAAAAGCAGTACATGGCTGGGGGGTGGGGGCATCCTAGGCTCTACTAAAGATATGTTTTTCCTTTTTTTCAGCATCATGATTTTTTTATTTTTCTTAATTTTTTGTCTTTTTAACTTTATTTAAACACCATGATTTACAAAGTACAAGGTTTTTCACAGTAGTTGCTAGAAAGATTCATTATTCAACACCAATCCCACCACCACAAGGACCCTCATTTCCTACCCACCCCCCAGCATCATGTCTGCTCCTTTAGCCAGCACTAATTATATTGACCATTACAGTCCATATCTGGGAATGGTTTGATAAAGTCATGACTTTTTTTCCTGGGTTGTTATGTGCAAATCTGGCCAATTTCTGTTCTTGCATTCACTTTCTGAGTTTCTAAAATGTGGCAGTTTTCTACTAGTTAACCCCAAACCCACCACCACTGCACCTACGGACAACACTTCAAAATTTTCTGTACCTTTGTTTGAGCCAGTCTTAAAGCATACACTGAATAATTTATTCTGTATTGCTTATTGGAGCTAATTCTCTAAATACGGTCAGCAAATATATTCTTAGACTAAAATCAATGGAGATTATAAATCTCCATTGTGCCATTAAACCCACTGTATAAGAAATTATTGATATGTTCACAGAGACCAGACATTATGACCACACCCTTGTGATGATGGCCCCTACTTAATTTTATAAAATGTGATGGGATACCTGGCACATCAGTATACTTAGCTTTTTGAGATATTGTCCCGGGGACAGCCCGGCAACAGCTCTGCTGTGGTTCTTGACTCTGGATCATGGCTGACAGGGCGGGACGCAGTTCTAGGGCTTCTGGAGGGGACTGAGATGGGGTAAGGAGTGCCAGCTCAAGCTCCCAGAAGCCCTGGTGAGTTTAGTCTCCATGACCTGCATACCTGGGCTTGGAATCAGCTTCTCTCTTGGGTGGAGCTCAGAAGAGCTACAGAGTCTGGACCATGAAAATGGCTGTGATTGTGGTGAGTGAGTTTTTTAGCTTCTGGGACTCTATTGGGAGGGCAGGCCGGGACCAAACCCTGCCCCTCCTCCAGGACACCCCATCAGCCTAGCTCTGGGAGGGCCGCCCTTTTTTAAAAAAAAAAAAAACTAAAATGGACTATGATGCATATCTGTTCTAGGGGTTACTGTTTGTTGAGTCCTGTCCATGTAAATGGGAAATAAGGTGAATTTGGGGGGGGAAAGTTACCTTCTTAAATCCATCCCAGGGCTTCTCTCTCACACAATGTCATTTAAATGCACCACTGTTCTATAATAAAGCTCCGTAGAATGGGCTAAAATTACAAGTCAGGTGCACTAGTTGAAAATGACAGAAATATTTGCTAACAATTATTTTTCCAGGATCAATGAATGATAAAGAACTTCCTCTGGTATTCTGACACCTCTCCTAGGATTGAGTTTCTAGAGACTCCTAGACTCCAAGCCCTAGGTCCTGTTGACAGGGTCTGTGCCCTGACCTGGAAATGTAACTTGCAGGAGCTGTCTCTCCTGCTTTCTTCTAGAACCTGCATCCCCTTCATATATTTCTGATAACATGTCCCAGTTTCAAAATATCTCCATGGTAAAAATATATAAGCAAACAAAGGAGGATCTTCTTTCTTTCTTCCTTTCTTTTATTTTTATTCCTTTTTATGTTATGTTTGGGTCAGCAGTGTTCAGAGTTTATTCTTGGCTCTGTGCTCAGGGGTGACTCTGGTGAACCTGGTAAGACTATGTGCAAGGCAAGTGTCCTGCTGCTATACTAGCTCTCCCATTCCCCCTCCCTCCCTTCCTTCTTTCCTTTCTTTCTTTCGGGTGGGGGTGTGGTCCCACCAGTGATGCTCAGAATTCTGGCAGTGCTCAGTGGATGATATGGGATACTGAGAATCAAACCCAGGTCCAGCCACTTGCAAAAAACCCCTATCTTCTCTCTCTCTCTCTCTCTCTCTCTCTCTCTCTCCATCTATCCCTCTCTCCCTTCTCTCCCCCATCTTCCTACCTTTTTCTTTCTTTTCCTATTTTTCTTTTTATTGTTTGCTTGTTTTGAGGGTACACATAGTGATGCTCATGGGTTACTTCTGTCTCTGCACTCAGAAATTATTCCTGGGGGTCTGGGGTGCCAGGCATCAAACCCAGGTCAGGCTCAAACAAGACAAGCACCTTCACCCGCATACTATCATCTCTCCAGCTCCTCTATTTAGATGTTATTTTCATCCTGAAAATATGCCATCTTACCCTGAATCACTTGTATCACTTGTATTACTTGTCTTCCTGTTGTTTATCGAATTTCTCAAGCGGGCACCAGTAACATCTCCATAGGTCCTATCACGCACTCGTGTAGCCCAATATTACTCTGAATATTTCTCTAAAATTCCCTGTTCTCTGCACATTTCAGATCACTTCAGTCTTCTAAACGCTTTAATCTTCCTAAATCAATCTCCTGCTTCCCTTTCTCAGTCCCTACCGCGTTGCTTTCTCTCCAGCAAGAAGTCAGCTTCCTCAATGGACACAGTTCTTTGCCTTCAACCTCCATCTACCAAACAGTCCAAGCCCCTCAAGGAACCTGCCTTGATGATCCATCTGAACACATTAGAGGAGGTGTTTCTAGGAAAGACCTCGAGATGCCTGCATCTGGGCAGGGTCTGCTTTTTATGTGATTGTGAAACAGTGCGGGGCATTGTGGGACACATCATTACATTGTGCAGGGCACTGTAGC
Source organism: Cryptotis parvus (assembly GCA_021461705.1). NCBI lineage: Eukaryota > Metazoa > Chordata > Mammalia > Eulipotyphla > Soricidae > Cryptotis > Cryptotis parvus. The sequence continues at coordinate 11,546 of JAJIBD010035137.1, forward strand.
CAAGAGTCACGAAGAGTAGAAGAGGAGCAAAGGAATTTTCCGTAGATACATCGGTAATGTCCACACAATATATGCTTGTCCTACCATACAGGCAATCTACCCTGAATTAGAGTCCTTCATTCTTCTTGTTTGGATGACAATTATTTCTTGTAGTCTGTCATGAATAAATTCTAAAAACTACCTGATGCTTTCAATTATACAATGCTTTATTTTCTCTGTTTAAGGTACTACTGGGTTAACTATTTGTACTGTGTTCCTTTTTTTCTCAATGTTTTACAGAGCTCCAAAATTACTGCTCGATAAGAAAAGGAGTTTTTATACCTGGAAGACAAATGGTCCCTTCAGTCATCAATTTCCCAGGTTCCAACACCAAACCCATCCTCCCTCCTATCCCTCAGGGCCATAAATGAATGAATGCCTGATGTCTGATCTTAACATGGGAAATTTTCTCTGATTATGTCAAATGTCTTTGTCTTACTCTAGTCATCCGAGTCCTGCTATTTCTCACTCAATGATCTATAAGAGAATGTTCTATATGTTTTTATTCTTTTGATTTTCTTTTGTAATTCCTTGAGTGGTTCCTCTTTTAATTCATTTTAAATTTTTAGCACTGTGATTTTGCATTTTCCCCATAGTATTAATGATTTTGCCAGATGCTTCCTGTTCTGGGCTATTCAAGGGAAAATCTCCCCCAGATCTCTCTGACATGCTACATGCATAATAATTTTTAATATATTCAAATAGGATCATGCTCTTAAAATTTCAGTGTGTCCATTTATAACACTAGTGTGTACTTTTGGAGATTGAATATTTCATTTTCCTGATTATAAAAGGTCTTTAGAATTCTGTTCTGCAGCATTCTGTAAAGAGCATGCTATTAAATACTTCTCTCAAAGGAAATGCAATTTTTTCTTGGTGCTCCGCTTTTGTTTTAGCAATATAAAGGAATTAAAAGTGATGAGATATTTCTTTTACTTCACCCTTCCCTGAATCTGATTCTGTACTGCCTATCACTAGAAATGTTTCTAAACAACCTTTATCATTTTATGGCTTTACTACCTGCTAGTTGGTGGGGGGGAAAAAAAAGAATCCTTTTAAAATGACCAGTATTCATTCAGCTGAAATGTGTCCAGCAAGATGATCCTGGTAGTTGTTAAAACACTGATACACAATCTTTTGGATTGGTAAATGATCTTTAATTTTGTTTTGGTTTGTTTTTGGTCACACCCGGCAATGCTCAGGGTTACTCCTGGCTCTGCACTCAGGAATTACTCTTGGCGGTGCTCCGGGGACCATATGGGATGCGGGGATCGAACCTGGGTTGGCCTCATGCAAGGCAAATGCCCTACCCGCTGGACTATCACTCCGGCCCCAGTTCTTTGAATATTTTGCGAATGACAGCCAACAGCAAGCAAGAGCTTTCACATAGCCATGTGCTTTTTTGTTCACAGTATCACTGTATCACTGTCTTCCCGTTCATCATAGATTTGCTCGAGCGGGCCCCAATAACATCTCCATATGTCCTGTCTCATGCTAGTAGAGCCCAAGGACATCTACTTGCTCCAGGAACATAAAAGAGCCTTAATCCATTCGGAATGAGGTCTATAATTGTTACTGGTATTTGGCATACGGATAGCTTGCCAGGCTCTGTCGTGCAGGTAGCATACTCTTGTAGTCATCTCTAAGTCCAGCATTTATTGGTGAAGGAGCCGGGCTGTGATAGGCTGGTCTGCTGGGTGGAGTTCTGGCGAGAGAGAGTCCGGATGTGGAAAATAGAGGTCCTCATGGAGTGGGAGTGCGTCTGGCTTGTTGCAAGGCTCTGCTGGGCTGGCGGGCCAGGGCTAGAACCAGCCATCCCTCCTGGGCGCCTCGTGGCGGCTGGGCAGGGAGAGCCAGTAGCAGCTCTGCCCCATGTCTGTGAGTGCTTTGTGAATTCAGTGGTAGAATTCTCGCCTGCCACGCGGGAGGCCCGGGTGATTTTGTTAAATACTTTAAATATCATTCCCCATCCAATGACTTCCTTTTCAAAAATATTAAGCATCAGAGGTCTAAGCAGTAATACAGCAGGCGGGGCACTTGCACAAAGGCGGACCTGGTTCAATCCCGTACCCCATATGGTCCCTCATGCCACCACCAGGAATGATCTCTGGGTAGCAGAGCCTAAGCACTGCCGGGTGTGGCTCAAAAAACAAAACAAAATAGAAAAATCAAATCTCTCTCAAATAATCTCTCCCAGGCCTAAAATGTGGTGTTACTTTGCTATCAGTTCCTTTCTTCTAATTCTGATATCAAGAAGATCTGGTTTGGTTGTTTGAAGGAGCTCAGGGTTGAGCTTTAGGAGAAGGGAAGATGAAAGAGGAGGAAAAGGAGTATGTAAATGGAGTCTGAAGAGGGGTTGGTTGTGCCCAGGAATTGTCAAGAATAGTTTGAACTACATTAACACCATCTAATGTTTTTTGAAAGTTTAGACATCTCATCAGATATGAGCATACTCATTGAACTTCAGATGATACGGAGGACTTCACCTTTCTCTGGCTCTCCCTCCCTCTAATAACAGTAAAAAAAAATCCGCTCTCCCTCCCTCTAATAACAGTAAAAAAAAAATCCAGGAAATTTACCAAAGACAAACATAAAAAACTCAGACAGAAAGACAGAATAGTCGGGAACCTCAGACCTGAGTGATGACATGGTAGTCAATTCTCTTTTTGCTTCACATATTCTCTGCTGGGTGCTTGAGAATATACAAAATCACTAATGGACAGACAGTAAGCACTGCAACAACAATTCTACTTTTCTAAGTAAAGAAACAGAAAAGAACCAGTCTAATGAGACAGAAAACTTTTAGAGCAACTACCTGAACTTTAGAACATCATAGTTAAAACTAGTCCAAGCTTGACGCCACACCTGTCAACAAAGGATTCCTGAGTTTTCTGTCTGGGGGCCACTTCGCCTCCTCCTTTACCTGTAATGTCCCGGAAGTTCTCACTGGGGAGGCAGGACTTTCCCATCACCCAAATTATGACAGTCTTCTGCCACCATGCTTTTTAGAGACCTCACTGAAGGACTTGGACTTCCTATTTCCCCACTGATAATAATTTATATTTGAACTTCACAGTGATCACAAAGCAAAAACTTAGATACTTCCAAGTTTTTAAAGGAAAATTTGAAAAGTCAAATCCGGGAAGAGAACAAATGAGAGAACTATGAAATAATCAGACATCAGTCAGCAAATGGCAATCAGCATATATTTGTCACTGGTCTTATGTCTTTGTGGATTTGTCTCTAAAGCAAGAGACACAAGAGAATATAAGCCAGAGGTGACCAGTCTGCAGATGGTGGTTGAACGCCACTGATAGTGAACTACATCAAACCTTAAAAGGCAGGGATGGCCAAACTTTTTATCACACAAAATATACTTTAATCTAAAACATGTGGGGGAAGGACTTCTATGATAAAGGTGTGGAATCCTGGCACTCTGGTGGTGGGCGCAGTGTACTAACACTGAAAGTACAAAACAATAATATCAGTTCAGGGCCAGGCGATAGTACAGAGGGTAGGGAAATTTGCCTTGCCTGCGGCTAACCTGGGTTCAATCCCTGGTATCCCATGTAGTTTCCCAAGAGCACTGCCAGTAATTCCTGAGTGCAGAGCCAGGGTAGCCCCTAGGCATCACCAGGTGTGACACAAAAAGCAAAAAATAATAATAATAATAATAACAATAATAATAATAATAGTTCTAATTTTTCAAGTACATTTTTGTATTTTTTCATTTTTTATTATACCACCATAAGAGATATACAATTACAAAGATGTTCATGTTTGGGTTTCAGTCAGACAGTGTTCCAGCACCTGTCTACCAGTGCACATTTTCCACCACAAATGTCCCCTGATTCCCTCCACTCTCCCCAGCCTGCCTCTATGGCAGCCACCTTCTCTCTCTCTTTCTCTCTCTCTCAATCTCAACAATATTGGTTCTATTGTTCAAATAATAAATTTTTAAGATACCAAATTAGAAGCAAGGTATAATCTCATCTGGAAAAATGAACAAAACTTGAGGGTTCAGATTTCTTAAGAAATGATGGCAAGGACAAAAATATTCTTGTTCTTGAGGTTGCAGCATGATTAAAACCAAAAGTGAAAATTGAACAACTTTTTGTTGCGTCCCTGGTAAGTCAGAGGTCACTGGTGACCACGTTCCCCCCTCCACGGGACCTCCCTCAGTGAAAAACATTGCCTGCTGATGGTGAGCAAGCTGATTAAAAGAGCTGAGATGCATGAATCTTCCAAATTCTGAGATTTCTCTCTAAGTAACTTCTCTGCTGTTTACTTCCTGTCATTCTCTGTGTGCCTTAGGAACTTAGTGGCTTTGGTGACTCATTTGAAAGCAATGGCATCACAGAAGTGATGGTGCTACTGTAAATAAATGTGTATGTGTGTGTGTCTAGTGTGATATGTTTGTAAGTTTAACAACACACTGATAAAAAATTTGTATTTTCCATGCTCAAACTGAATGACCTTAAATATTTTTAAAGCTTTTGCAAAGAGAATTTTTAGAGCAACAGAATAGTCTCTGAAAGGAATTGTTATATTACCTAAATATATAATTTCTAAAAGAAGAATTTTCCCACAACACACACCACATTTTAATCAATGTTTTGACCTCTTTCACTGTATCACTGTCTTCCCGTTCATCATGAGATTTGCTCGGAGCGGGCCCCAATAACATCTCCATATGTCCTGTCTCATGCTAGTAGAGCCCAAGGGCATCTGCTTGCTCAGGAACATAAAGAGCCTTAATCCATTCGGAATGAGGGTCTATAATTGTTACTGGTATTTGGCATATCAAATGCAACACGGAGTAAACTTTCCAGGCTCTGCCCTCAGGCTAACATACTCTTGTATTTGACCTCTTTATCTTAATTATAATGTTGTATGTAATATTACTTCTATTAAATTTATTTCTTCAGCTTATTTTCTTTTTTGGATTTTATGAAAGGAAGTTGAAGACCATGAGCAGAACAAAGGTCAGGTATTTGTTTTATGTTTAGGTGGTTTGGTTTTTGAGACCACATCTGGCAAGTGCTTAGGGGTTACTACTTGTTCTGTGCTCTAAATTGTTTCTAGCTGTGCTCTAGGGAATGAATCCTAGTCCCTCAACATATAAAGTATGCACTCAGTCCATCGAACTAACCCTTTATGTCCCATATTTGAAACAAAAATAAATAGGATTCCAGAAGTCGTGTATCTCTTGTTAAACATGAATGACCTTAAACCTGTTTTAATGTTTGCAGTGAAATTGTACTTGGGCAATATTTGCCTAATCTACGGAGACTTATGTGGCTCTAGGTTTTGGCAACTAGAAACCTTAAAGCTGGGTTCTGTTTTTTTAGCTTTATCAAGAGATCTGAAAGGACTTCTTACACAGATTTCTCCATTGCTATTGAAGCTTATTATCGTAAACGGAGGTTTACTTTGTCTTGAAGCTTAGAGAATGCTGAAACTTTAAATCTTTGCTCTCAGTCTGCCTAAAGACAAGCTTTTAAATTGTTACTGGTATATTATGCACATTCTTAAATGTTTCATTTTTGACTTCTAACGTGGAACATGTAACTCCATAATTCCATGTTGAACATTTTTAATTAGAAAAATTTATTCCCTTAGTCAGCTTTAGGAATTTCGTAAACAAAGGCTTCAATAGCCTACCTTTTCCCTTCACTTACCTTATCTACTCCTTCAGTGAATTTGTTTTGGCTCATCAATAGAAATACGAATATCTCATATGACCTTTAGTTTTTTCAATTTGTTGATTGTTGTGTGTGTGTGTGTGTGTGAGAGAGAGAGAGAGAGAGAGAGTATAGGTAAGAGGAGGGCAGAGAGGTGAACTCTCTGGAGGCATACCCTGCAATGCCTCAGGGGTAACTCCCTGACTTAAACTCAGGAATTCCCCTTGGTGGTACCTCCCAGGACCAATATGGAATGCTGGGGATTAAACCCAGTAGGCCACGCAAAAGGGAAGTGCCCTCCCCCAAATTATACTTATATAGTGCTCTGACCCCATTGAATGCTGAATTTCATTGTACAAAGTGGCTTTTCCCCTTCTAATTTCTCAGTGGTTGCTCTTAATCTTGTAAATATACTAATATTTACTCAATTTTTTTTTTAAACAATGGGAAATTTCCACAATGAAACAAATATTTTGAAAAGCAAAGATTGAACAAAGAAACAAGAATAAACTACTTATATGGGACTCCCCAATTTTCCCCACTCCCAGCACATACACATGAGCAAATCTAAAATAAAATTTTTCACTAGAAATCTTACAGGCCAGAATGAGAGACCAGGATATATTGGAAAAAAGTGCTAGGGAAAAAATAATCTTCCAACCAAGAATACTCTATCCAGTCAATGTTATCTCTCAGAATTGGAAGAGATAGTTTATTTTTCAGGCAAGCAAAACCAAATAAGTTTAATTAAAGCTAGCTGATTTTGAGGCAGCAATTAAAACTAATAGTGGTTCACAAAAAACAAGGTTTTTTTTTATAGCCATGAAAATATGGCACTCATAGAAAAGACTTCTAGAGAAACTTAGAAAGACTTAGAAAAGATAAAGGTAATTTTACTAAAGGTAGTGGAATAATCCACTTAAACTAACATGACAATTAAAAATTACCCAAAACAAAAAAGTGCCTTCCGCCACAGAGGCAGGCTTGGGAGCGGGAAAGGGAATCAGGGGACATTGGGGTGGTGGAAATGGTGCACATTTCTGGTGGAGGAATGGGTGGATGACTAAACACTGTGCTGACTGGACCCAAACTGAATATCTTTGTAATTGCGCCTTTCCTCATGATGGTACAATAAAATTTTTAATTAAAAAATAATGATCCTTGACCCGTTATTCATCGATTGCACGGAGCGGTGCCAAAGTAACATTTCCATTTAATCCCTATCAAGTACCAGTGTGGCCCAATACGGCATCTGTTTGCTCAGGAATACAAAAAGAGCCTCCCAAACCATTCCTACTCAGGGTCTTGGATCGAAGAAGCCCACGCCCATCTTGTGAGGTCGGCGGCCATGCGATCCTTTGACATCCCATGGGATCCAGTTGATAATTGCTCTAGTTACCTGATCGGTAACTAAATAATAATAATGAATAACAGTCAATGTTTATTGTTATTTTTATTACTAAAAACTACTTTAAGTAATAAAAATAACAATAAAATTTT
>JAJIBD010035138.1:0-16668 GCA_021461705.1 Cryptotis parvus
AAAAAATAGGAAGTAAAGATAAGGGGAAGAAGAAAAGAAGAGGAAGAAAAGGGGGGAAAGAGGAAAGGAGGAGGAGGAAAAGAGGGGAAGGAGGAGGAGATGGAAGAAGGAAGAGGAAGAGGAGGGGAAGAGGAAGAGGAGGAAGAGGAAGAGGAGGAGGAGGAAGAGGGGAAGAGGAAGAGAGCAAGAGGAAGAAGAAGAAGAAGTGAAAGAAGAAAGAAAGGAGAAGGAGAAGAAGAAAGGAAGTACGAATTCACATTTTAGAAGATACTCCTTAATAATTCAGTATTAGCCAATTAGTGGTGAGATGCATATGAAGACTTGGAAGGCTAATACCTCCAAAAAAGAGAATTTTTTGTCTCAGGGGTTACCTAGATAACGAGATATTTGAATTTTCACTCTCAACATCGTACATGTCATCCCATAGATTTCAAAAGTAAATTGCCACATTGGAAGTGCCAATTTGAAGTTATTCATAGAACCAAATTTCTTCATATTCATTTTGGCGTATTTAAACTAGGAAAGATCAGAAACATTTTGAAATGCTAAGGCACCAGGTTTAATATTGGCTCTGGATTTCTATTTGAATTATCCACATTAAAAGTATCTCCTAATATGCTAAACCTTACTTGTTTTAAGAAAGAAAACCAGTTTCAATCATAAAGCTACTACACATGGAGGAAAAATATTATAGATCTATAATTAACACAATTATTGATTTATAATTGAATATGGAATCAAACCTGTAATACTAATCAAACTTGATCTCTAGATGTTTGTAATCTAAATGGCTAAATAAGTTCTACTTAGTCATGCCTTTGCCTTAGTAATAGTAAGAATTCACAAAACTTTTCTTATAAATTATTGCCTTCATTAAAACTTGATATCATGACAAAATTTAAATCTATATAAAATTAGATGTTTGTGGCTATCTACTGTATGTGATTTAAGCTAGTGGTTTTCAGTTACCTCATCAGCATCAGAACTTAGAACTTAGATGTAATAGAACTCAACCACTGGTTTATATACTACAATTCATATTTTCTATGATTACGATTTACAATGTTTATATATATTCCAGTAAGAAGGTGGAAAATCCCCCAATGTAATACCAGGAAAATTTAATATCTCTGGTAGAGGAATTCCTAAGTATATTATACTTTATCTCACAAATGAAATTACTCTTCTTACTAATTGAAGTGAAATGATAACTGACACATTTCAAATAATAGATCTTCAACAATAAAATAAAAAAAATATGCTCTGTGAAATTTACAAAAGATACAGTACTTACCTAAGGTACCTGGTCTGTAGATGAAACATTATTGCTTAAAAAATAAATTCTGAAACACTTTTAGACTTTACTGGCTCAGGACAGATGATAAATTGAAGAGTCCAAAGAATATCAAAAGAAAACTAGTTATAACCTTGGTAATTGGTGTGATCTCACTTACACTGTCAAACAATGCAGAAGAGTAGGCGTTCATTTTACTTTGGCACTAAATCAAAATGTGGGACTTCTAAGAGACACTTTGAAGATTTCAATATCAATAAAAAATTAATGTAGGGCTTAATCTGTTATAAAGAGTTAAAATATAAAAAAATATATTAAAATATTAAACAATGGTAAATGGACCATCCTTCTACTCCTTTGCCCCAAATATCTCAAGCTGATAAATATTGCATCCTATAAATGGAGCTAATGTAAAACAATGATTATTAAAAAAAATTGATTTTGGTGAATTGGATTGGGTATATTTGTAGCTAAAATTATCAGGATCACCATGAGTTCATTTGGATTAATAATAAAGTCAAAGTAGCTATTTTTAAAAAAGCTGCCTACTATTTGTTGCAAATAAAAAGTTTCATTATTATCTATATGAATGTTTGATTATGTATATGTTCATATATTTTGAATACGATATATTACATTTGAAAGCTACTATGCATCCTAGATTACAATAGTCTAAAGGAATAAAATGCATAAACAATACCTGAGCAGTCCTAATTCATTTAAAGAGCTACTATAGCATGAAATATTCTCTACAGGCAAAGAACGAGGCTTTGGGAACCAGAATGATAGTCCAGTGGGTAGGTAGGGCATTTTCCTTGCATATAGCCAACCCAGGTTTTATTCCTGGCAACCCATAGGGTCCCCCAAGAACTGCCAGGGGTAATTCTTGAGTACTGAGCCTTTGGTGTGACCCAAAAAGAAAATAAAAGAATGCGGCCTTAGATTAGATGGATCCTAGACAAAAGAGGCGGGACTGACAGGGGTCCTCAGCTGTACTATCTCAGAGATGTAGAGCAGCAGGAATGAGAGTGAATAAAGAGATTCAGTACTCAGCTAAGACAGCACTTTTCAAGTGTTCCCTCCACATTAGTTCAATGATCTGTATTAGATGGTCCACAAAGAAAACAGTTTAGTGGTGATACATTTGGGAAATGCTTTGTGTTCATCCCTCCTGCTTCCTGTTCTTTACATACTAAAGTTGAGAGATATCCACATTCTTTCACTTAAGATTTTCCAAGATATTTAGAAATATTTTCTTTTCACCTCTGTAAACTTGCCATCTTAAGGAATGTTTTGTGACGGTTTAGGAAAGCTTGATCTATGGTATCTATGCCAGTTGTTTTTCATATTCACGAGTTCATTTACTGTTCCATATGTATATCTGAACAGAGTAGTATGGGATTTTAACTTTGTTAATTCATGGTCACCAAAAAATTTTAATATGATCTCCAATTCAAGTGAAATTGTATTTCTGAGAGGATTTTAACAAGAAAATCAACCAATCAACCACAAAAGCAGGGACACTATCCCCCAAAGAACTTAGGTAATGAACAAATCAAATTTAGAAGAAATGACTCACACAGAATAGCCAAAAATTCCACTATAGCTCTAGGATTTCCCTTAGGTATAATTTCTTATAAATAAAATATAACTAATGTGTTGCCCTAGTGCTAAAATTAGGAATCACTTAGCGATCAATAGCTTCCTTATAATGCAGGTCCCTACAGCCTGGACTAGATCAGACACTAAAGCCAGATTCAAGACTAACAATCATTCCAAATGGCATTAGCTATGGTGAGATGAAGATACTAAAAAGGACCCATAGGAATGCTCAGTGAGCATAAGCAGTCTGTAAAAGTTGCGGGAGACTAAAAACATGTCACAAGAAGCCATTCTGAAAGGACTAATACCATGATTTTAACTTTATGATCTCCTGGAAAATGTAAAGCTATTGGGCTTGGAAGACTATCAGTACTGCTGAGTAATGAATTTGGGAGGGATCAACTGGTTGAGTAACAGGATTTTTTAAGTAGAAAAGATTCTGTATGTTATTATAGTGATGGATTTGTGCAATACACTTTCCAAATCCCTGGAATGTACAATGCCAAGAGTGAAACTCAGATGATTCATGAACTAGAGTGATTGTGCAGACATCAATGTAGGATCATCAATTATAACAAATGTACCATTCTCATGGGGGATTTGACTCTGGGAGATACCAAGAAGTTAGGTCATTTGAGGGGGTCATGGGAAAGTATCCCTGTCCATAATCTGAAATATGGTGTGATATTATTTTAGTTCTAGGAAGTGAAGCATTACAAAAAAATCAGAGATGTCAGAACTTGTTTTAGGACACAGATAATGAGGCAATGCTTAACAATATGATGAAGGGTGGATTTAGAACCAAACTTAAAAATGAGATTGGAGGGAACCAGAGCACCAAAACAATGAGAACAGTGCTGCCTTGCAAGTGACTGACCAGGGTTCAATCCCAAGCATCCCATATGGTCCCTGACAGCCACCAGAAATTACTCCAGTGTTCAGAGGCAAAAAATATCTGAGGATCTGAGGATCATCAGGTGTGTCCCCCAAATAATAAATAAATCACTTGATCACTTGACATCCCCTTATTCATCGATTTTCTCAGTGGGAGTCGATAATATTTCTGACCCTATCACGTGCCAGTATGGCCCAATGGCATCTGGTTGCTTCAGGAATACAAAGAACCTCAAGCTGTTCATTCAGGTCTTGATGAATAAATAAATAAATAAGTAATTAATAAATAAATAAATAAATAAATAAATGAAGAGTATAGTATAAAAATGATGCAGAGAGAAAGAACAAATGTGGATTAAACTTAAGTTTCATTGAAATAGAACCAGGAGGTCTTGTCAACAGGTGGAATCTATCACAAATTGTGGGAGTCAGAGGTTAGGTAAGACAGAGAAAGGAATAGTGTGCTAATAATTGTCGAAAATAATGCCAGTCTAGCACAGAGCATTGAATACAGGCAAAAAGATATGATAACCTCTAAGCATGTATGTATCACAATCCACAATGTGTAATAGAGGCAAGAAGAGAGAGAGAGAGATAAAGAACATGCCATAGAGGCAAGCTCGGGAGGGTGGAAGGAATCAGGGAACATTGGTGGTGGGAAATGGGCACTGGTGGGGGGAAGGGTGCTGGAACATTGTATGACCGAAGCAAAACATGAACATCTTTCTAGCTGTATATATCACGGTGGTATAAAAATATTTTTTTAAAAAGAAAAGAAATAGAATAATGATTGACTCAGTTTATTTTTCAAATGACAGAGTCATATAAGAAATACTGGATATAGGAAAAGCGCATATAGAACTACAAACATGTTTCAAAAAATGTATATGAAAAGAAAGAACTCCAAAATTTATAGAAAATGTAAAACATTGTCAGCTTAGCTTGAAAATACAGCAACAATAAAGCCAATGAAGCTAAAAAAAAACATTGAAATTTAACATACAGTCATTTTAAGTTTTCTTACCAAGAGCAAGAACTCAAATTTTTAGAAGTTACTGAATTCACACATAATGCAGATACTTTAAATTGACAAATAGTAAAATTTAGTTTAAAAGTTTTATTTAAATGTTTTATTTCACCAATAATTTTAACTAAATGTTTTACTTAAAGATAACATATCAAGAAAGAAAGTATTCACAGTACCATATGCTTATATTGATAAAAGTATCACAGACTTTTTATATATTAATTAATATATCACAGGCTATTTTCCATGAAAACACATTTAAATAAGTAATTTCACACCTGACTTGTAGTTTCACCATTTTTTGTTTTTGCTTTTTTTTTTTGTAACAGAACCAATGGTTTTAAATCTTGGAAGCTTAATAACATGTGAAATAAAAGCATGGCACTCAAAACCCCAGGCTTTGAATTAGAATTCAATGTACATTTCTTCTAGTTGTAATTTTCTTGTCTATCATCCCCAGATCCCAAATTAGACATTGTCTGGCACCATACCAAAGGATGGGTCTTTAAATCATAATGACTCTCAGCTTTTACATACAGCACTATTGATGAGTATAAGCAGCAAAGCTGGGCAGTGCTAGAATAAAATGAGCGACAGATATAGTTCCAATTCTGGCGGGTAGCTTTAAAAGCTCAATTTTAAATATTGGTAAAAGAAATTAGATACACATTAACCATGGTGGGGAGTTCTGGGGAGTGTGAGACGAGATAACACCAAATTAAAATATTACCAGAAGCGCGTTTTTTAAAAGGCTGTGAAATAATTTTTATATGGTTCAAAACTCCAAGCTCTCCATAAAGAAGCTCCTGAGTGGTCCAACAAATAAGAAAGCATTATATTCAACTGTGGGTAACAATGAGACATGGTTTTAGCAATAACACTTTTTAGATAACTGTCTAAATTAAAAAAATCTTTTGTTCTGTTTAGAATAAACCATATGTCAAGATAAAATAAAGTATACCTGAAACAAACAGCTAAAATTACATATGTTATCATGTTTTAAAGGCATTGTTTTACTTCAAAACTTTGAGTTTCACTTAGATGAAAACCACAAAAAACACTTTTAAGTTGCCCAGAGAAAATAACGTATTAGTAGGTAGAGTTTCCCTTTGCATGTGGCTGACCAAGGTTCCACTCCCTGGCACCCCTTATGGCCCTGGAGTCTGCCAAATGCTCCCTCTCCACAGAGCTGCTGGCATTCAAAAACAAATAAAAACCTCTTAAAATTTTGTTCAACAAATTTTTTCCATAAGTGAATTTCAGAACAGCCTTATTAGTGAAAGCTGTTGAAAAGATTACTAGGTTTTATTATTCTTTATATATATATATGTATATATATATATATATATATATTTGTGTGTGTATATATATACAACAGAGATTCTATTTGTCATTAGATGTACCAGCTTAGTTCAGTTTTGTAGTTTTAATAGTTTGAAACATTTTTAAGTTGATGATGATATAAATAATTTTCAAAATGGGTTTGGTAAGAGAGCTAATTTTCTATGATATTGATAAGCATTTACACTATTGACTACAGAGTCAAACTTTATTGATATATATCGTAGAAATAACTAAGAGAAGAGACATTCACCATAAGCACATTGCAGCACTGAAGTTTTGATCGCAAAGCATATTTACTAGGGCTCCCAGGAATGCTTAGCAAAATGGTAAAAACAGAAGAGGTACTTGGAGCTTGTACTTCTTTTTTATTTTTATTTTAAGGGACATTATTGTCAATATAAATGTAATCATTCTAATCTTGAAATCAGATTCTCCCAAAATATTGCTTTTACAAGGAGATTTTTTCTTTGCTCAAAAGCTTTTAGCATTTTATTATTAGCCATTATGAAAAAAAGCTTTAGAATCATGGAAAAAATCTCTAGATTCAAATAATATGTCTTTGTTACAATACTTATATACAAATATGACGAAAGGCAAACATAAAAAATTAAGTTGAGCTGTGCTGTACATTTTGTATGAAATGATTTGTTTGACACCTTATTGAACTTGTTTCAAAAATACACAAAAAGGAAAACAAGAGATTTTCTTCATCCCTTAGAACGATCTCTATAGAGCTTTACAAAGATGTTTGTGAAGGTGATTCCAGAAAATGGGGAAATAAATGAGATAGAATGTGGAAAACAACCAATAAAGCAAATAATAGTGTGCCAGATACTGCCTAAGTGAATCAACCCTGATTCCAGGGGAGTTCTGTGAAATAGCTCAAAAAGCACATGTATAGACTTTTCCCAGCCAAATGACAAGGGAGCTGTGATAGCCAAGCATCATGCCCAAAGTCATTTTGAAGATGGTTTCTAGGAGCAAGTGCTGTTTCTGTGCATTTCAAACTTGCTGCACACATGACATTATGGCTTTGCATAGTTATACAGATCCTAGCAATTTGAAGGTTGCTGGAACAAACTTAAAATGTCTGGCGAGGATACGAAGTACTAAAATTTACACTAGCTTTCTTTTAAAGGAATATAAAATGAACCCTACATTTTTCAATTTCTACTATTCCCAATTTCTTAAAAACTCAGAAAAACACCTGATATTCAATTTAATTCTACCAAAATTTTTTGTGTTTTTAAGTGAATTTTAGAGCATGTATAAGAATGACCCCACCAAAGGAGAAAACGTAACATGAGTTTTAGTTTATTTTGGTGGTTTAAGGAGTTTCTGTTTCCAGATTAATACTTCGCCGGACAAGCAAATAGTATCTTCAAAATATTTTTCTAAGATCTTAGAAAGATCTAGAAGCACATAAATACTTGATAAAAAGGAAACTAATAGTTCCTTACTGTATCAATAAGGGAACTAATAGTTCCATATTGACTTTAAAAAGGCTAAGCAAAGTTCTGCAGCAGTCCTATTGTAGAACAATTTTGCATGATTTATCTTTTACAAATTTGTTTTAGCGTTCTTCCTACTGACACCAGAATCATTTGCATCAATGACAGCCAGTGTTCAATTTGAGTAATTTCTAGATACTATGCCTATTTCAAAATTACTGCCACTGTTTTGCCAACACATCTATATACATTCTGATTTCTTAGATATCAAAACTGCAGTTTGTTGACAAAGATGTTTAGTTTTATTTTTGCCTTGTTTCCACCTTTCATACTTAGTTGAAACTAGGTGCTGTGGAGTCCATCAGCCTCTTTATTTTCTAGCAGATATCATCTGTCTTAGGTACATGGTGGTCCCTAAGAAGAGTAGCTGCTAAGATAATCAAGGGAGTTCTCAGCCATTATGTATTCCAACCAGATTCTGACCCTTTTCATTCCCTTCTCCCATGGAACCCTATGTTGTAAATAGTATGCTGCTTGATGCTCTGCCATACATCTCTTAAAACATATACACATACATACATGCGCATTCTATCAACCTCTTAGCTTACTAATACTAGCTACTGTTTCACCCACCTTTGCTGTGAATCCCTCTATTGTATTTTTCATTTTTATCTTTCATGTTTTTATTCTATGATCGGAACTTATCTTCAATTTCTTTCTTTGCTGTGAGTTACATTTTTTACTCTAGTCTTCTCCTGGTTCCAGTAATCCTAGTTTTAATGCTTTGACATTATATTCAGACAGTTTACAAACCTGTTTCATTATATTTCTTCTGATAGGTTTAGGGGTGTTATCAGAACATTTACTATTGCTATCTCTTCATTTAGCTTGATTTTCTATGTTTATTAGTATGCTTTGGCTTACAGACACACAGGTCAGAGCTGCCACCAGATCTTCCTGCTGTACACAGCAAACGATTCATTGTAAATTACCAAAAGTATTTCACCCCACCCCTCTCAAAAGCCTGGCAGGGTACTGAAAATAGACCCCCGCATGGCCTGGAAAGCTGTCTGGTGCATAGTGGATATGCCAAAACAAGTAAAAGCGATAAATCTGCCCCTGACCCTGAAAGAGCCCTAAGTATGGCAGCGCTAAGAAGGGCGAGCAGGGAGGCAGCCTAAAAATCTCGGGGACAAACTAGACTGCCAAAACAAAGAAGGACTAAAATGACTGTATGGACTTTCAATGCAGTATGTGGCATCAAAGCATATATGGAGGGGACATGATGGAGTGCGAGGAGTGAAGAGATCAAGTATGACATCATTGGTCTGAACAAGTCTAGAAAAGTCAATCGCATCACGCCAATTTGACACCAGGATAACTGTTCCTATAACATGAGACAAAAGAGCAAAGGTGGTGTCGATTGTTCTTTTCAACACAAAACCTGGTAATAAGCATCGATTGTTTAAGTGCCTAACATACCAGATCAGATGATTACACTTGAAGAGATGTGGCCCACTGTCGGCAGTTTCTATCTTCGTTGTCCTATTCATCAACATCCATATATAGGAAGAAGAAATTGAGAAATTCTACATGGTACTGGGGAGTTATATAAAGATCACACCTTCTACAAGATCATACTGATTTTAATGCCAAAGATAAGACTGAGGGGAGACCGGCTGAGAGAGGACTTGACATCAGGACCCACTTGACCTAGAATGGAGCGAACAGGGGGTAGAGAACTATCTGAACTCATCATGTCGACCAAAACCATTCATGGCAACTCCCATTCCAGAAGCCCTGACTCTTTCATTGGACATGGGAATCTCTTGGTGGACATTTCCACAATGAAGTGATGACCACATCATATTCAATCAATGGTTTTTGCCTGACCCATGTCACTGCCCGTCCCAAAATTCCAAACAGGATCGGACCACCATCTCCTTTATGTAAAACTCTACTTCAAGGAACAGGAGGAGAAAAGGCTGCAAAGTTTAAGAAGAACTCCAAGAATGACCAAAACTGGAAACTCTTTAGCACCATTGCGGCAACATAGGACTGATGGCATATTTGATGACATCGATGAAGAATACAACCCTATTGCTTTATATATCAGGGGAGGTCTTGTCAAGGTGGGAAATTATCACGAACTTGTGGGAGTCAGAGTTTAGGTAAGACCAGAAAATGGAGACAGGGTACTAATACTAGTCGAGAGTACTAATGCCAACCTAGAACTAAGCATAAAACAGAGGCAAAAGGATACACATGACAACCTTCTTTAATGTATGTTCTGTAATCCATGAGTCTGGAAGGGAAGGAAAAGAAAGAGAGAGAAAGGAAAAGAAAT
Source organism: Cryptotis parvus (assembly GCA_021461705.1). Taxonomy (NCBI): domain Eukaryota; kingdom Metazoa; phylum Chordata; class Mammalia; order Eulipotyphla; family Soricidae; genus Cryptotis; species Cryptotis parvus. Next base: position 9,960 of record JAJIBD010035138.1, read on the forward strand.
AAAGAACCTGCCATGGAACGGGGCAGGGAAAGGGGAGAGGGAACCGAGGATGTTGAGTAGTGGTGGGAGATGGGCACTGGTGGAGGGCCAGGTGCTGAAACACTGTATGACCAAGCAAACACTGAACTTTTAATTGTATATCTGTTATATCTCACGGTGGTATAATAAAATTTTTAAAAAAAATAAATAAAATTATAATAGCATAAAAAAAAAGGAATACAACCTATTATAGCACTTCCATGGTGTTGCCAAAAGAGCGCTGAGGAGATAAAGTCAAATTAGGATGTCTGTCTTCTAAAACTCTCGGCTTATTTGTTATCGGCAGGAGAAGCGGGACACGAACAACCATATGCTAATGTCAAACTCACAAAGCAGTGCAAGAAGCAACAAAGGGAAGGCCTCAAATGAAGAGCAGCAATACCAGCTGATGCACAAAAACCAGAAAAAACATTCAAAATGCCCACCTGTCTTCGGTAGCTATAAGACCAAGATGACTACCCTCTGACATCCTGATTGATCTCTCACATCTTCAGAAAGGCACTGGAGAAGATTATCTATGACTTTTACTCAGACTCTTTGATAGCCAAATCACCTGCTCACCGTACTGGAGATTCTGCAAGATGGATGTAATAGTTCCCAACATTCTCCCTTCTGAAATCCTACATGCCATTTTTTGGTAAAAGAGTGGCGGAGCAGCACCGAACTTTGGAACAAGTCACCCAAAACTCCTGAAGAATCTGGCATCAGTACACATCAATACACTGGCACGGTTCTTGCTTCACATGCAACCAACCATGAGTGCAAGGTTCCCACCCAATGGAAAGGAACAAAAAACGGGATAGTTCTACTGTTCAAGGGAGACATCCACTACATTGGCAACTATGGCCCATCTTGCTGGTAGCATCTTCTGCAAAAAAGCTGTTCACTCGAGTCATCCTGAACAGGATTACCAGAAAATTAGATGAAGAACCAACCTTGTGAGCAAGCTGGCTTCTGAGAGTCAGTACAATTGACCATATCCACATGATAACCAAGCTCGTTGAGGTTTGTAGGGAATCAAATGCCACTCTCTCTCTCTCTTTCTCTCTCTCTGGAAGACTCCTCCCCTCTCAATCACTGCTGGGGAGGGAGTCTGGGAGTTATTCATGCAGTGCTGCTGGTTGAACCCTGGATCTATACATGCATGCTATGTGCTCCAACCCTTCAGGGTACTCAATTTCTCTACCTTTCCATTCATCCCATCAGGAATCTTTCATTTTATTGTGGAGACATTGGTCTTTTCTTTTTTTATTTTTATTTTACAATTACAAAGATATACAATTAAAGGTTCGTATTTGGGTTTTGGTCATACAGTGTACCAGCACCCCTCCACCACCAGTGCCCATCTCCCACCACCAACGTCCCGGTTCCCTCCCCCTCCCCCAGCCCTCCTCCATGGCAGGTTCTTTATTTCTTTCCATTTTCTATCTTTCTCTTTTTCCTTCCTCTCCAGACTATGGATTACAGAACATACATTAAGGGTTGTCATGTGTATCCTTTTGCCTCTATTTAATGCTCAGTTCTAGGTTGGCATTAGTACCCTCACAATTATTAGCACACTGTTCCATTTTCTGTCTTAACTAGCCTCTGACTCCCACACATTTGTGATAATTTCCACCTTTGACAAGACCTCCTGATATATGTTTCACTTGACCTAGGATATTGGTATCATAATATGTACCTATATATTTATGTTATGCGGATAAATGCAGTCATTCTGTAACTATCTCTCTCCTTCTGGCTAATTTCGCTCAACATAATCTTCTCCATGTCCATCCATTTACAGGCAAATTTTATAACTTCATTTTTCCTAACAGCTGCATAGTATCTGTTGTGTAGATGTACCAAAGCTTTTTTATCCAGTCATCTATTTTTTGGGCACTCTAGGTTGCTTCCAGATTCTAGCTATTGTGAATAATGCTGCTATGAACATAAAGTAAGGATAGTGTTTCCGCTGCGTATTTTTGGTTTCCCAGAGTAGATTCCCAGGAGTGGGTATGGCTGGGTCAAATGGGAGTTCAATTTCTAGTCTTTGGAGGAAAGTCCATATTGTTTCCAGAAAGGCTGTACCAGCTGGCATTCCCACCAACAATGGATGAGTGTCCCCTTTTCCCCACACCCACGCCAGCACTTATTGTTCTTGCTCTTTTGAATATGTGCCAGTCTCTGTGGTGTAAAGTAGTATCTCATTTGTTGTTTCGAGTTGCCTCCTCTGATGATCAGTGATGATGAGCATTTTTTCAAATTTTTGGCCATTGAATTTCTTCCTTGCTGAAGTTTCTGTTCATTTCTTCTCCCCATTTTTGATGGGGCTGTTTATTTTCTTCTTGTAAAAAAATTCTACCAGTGCTGACCTGTGTCCACAACACCATGCACAAATCAGATCAAAATGGATTAAAGATCTCAATATAAAGACTTGAATCCATAAAGTACATTGAAGAAAATATAGGGAAAAACCCTCCGTGACATTGAAGCTAAAGGCATCTTCAAGATGAAACATCTCTAACAAAAACAACTAGAAGAAAAGATAAACATATGGGACTACATGAAACTAAAAAGCTTCTGCACCTCAAAAGAAACAGTAACTAAGATACAAAAACAGTCCACAGAATGGGAAAGAATATTCACCCAATACCCCTCTGATAAGGGGTTAATATCCAGGATATATCAGGCACTGACATTGGTCTTTTCTCTGTTCCATGGTTTCTAATTCTTCTAATCTCCAATAAAGTTAGCACACATGAGGTTGGAAGCTATTAGGGTACACTTAGCTTGCATGCACTGAACTGTGTTAATCCCCAGCAATACACATTGGCCCCAGTTGCCCTTGGAGTGATCCTTGAGTGCAGAACTAGGAGCTGGGCGAAAACAAACAAAAAATTTGGAGATTGAAAAACATGCATACCTGACAAAGCTAAGAACTCTATTCCTAGTGATTTTCTTTTTTTTCTCTTTTATTTTCAAAATTTCTGTATATTTATTTAAAATCATCGTTGTTTATAATCATGTTTTATAATGTTAATTGTCTATCTGATTCTAAAGTACTTGCCTGATAATTTCAATATTAAGAAAATTCGTGATTTTATTTTTAATTGATACATTTAACCTTTTGGGTTTTTGGGTTTAGGATACCTGGCCGTAGCATGGCTTACTCCTGACTCTGCACTCAGGGATCACTCTGTTAGGACTCAGAGCATAGGGGTGCCAGGGACTGAACCTGTCAAATGCATACCGACAAGTACCTGCTATACTTTTACTCTCACGCAGACCTATTTTTACCACCCCATCATAATAAGGCAAGTAACTGTGAATGATATATTTAAGGGAGCCTGATGCTGTTATCCTTCTTTAGATTATAAAATTCTCTGCTATTAATAACATGACTACTAATGAATCATCTTCTTTTAAAGAATAAGATGTTTTGTATTAATGACCAATTTACTGTTTCCAGTGTCCCTTTAAACTCAAGGTCATGATCTTCTTTCCATACAGAAAGCATCTACTAAAATATCAGCTAAGCACTTCTGTTCATTGGACTATATCGTTGTCCTGACTTCTTGGAGTATGTCTGTCCATGGAATGATTAGGAATCAGCTAAAGATTTGAGGCACCCTTCACACAATTCTTATTTCTATAATGTCTTCTCTCAATTTCCAGCTGCTTTTCCAGTCCCCAAGCTCAACAACTGATTCCTCGTAATAAAGCTGCGTTTCTGTGTGAGCTCTATTCAGCATGTCATATCAATGTGGTTTCACCTAATATGATTTCTTTATCCCAGAAGTGGATTACTCTAGTTTCTGTCTGCTTTTGATCACTCTCAATGCTCTAAGTAACTCCTGTGTATATGTGGTATGTGTACTATATTTGTTTTTTTTTGTCCAGCTTGCTGTTGGTTCAATGAGAGCTTAATTGGAAACCAGACTTTTTATTTGTTGCAGTTTATGCTTTCTTTTTCTGAATTTGTCTATCTCTATAGTTTTTCTTTGTTTCTATAGTTTTGTTTGTTTCTGTATATCTACATGTTTCAAAGTACTAACACTGGTAATAGCTTCCCTATCAGGATGGTGCATTTGGAAAGTTTACAGATCTATGCTAATCCAGTCTTTTGTATCATTTTCACAGAATTTTCAGTAAGCAGGTTAGCTTTTTTGAATAGGGATTTATTGCCTCAATAAACGACTTATATTAGTAGTGATTGCTGCTGATAAAAAATACAGCAAAGACCAAACCAACAATTGACTTTCCAGCACAAAGGCTTATAGAAATGCTCACCCATTGGGAATTTATGTTAGAAAAGCAGACAGTAAGTGAATATAAATGATCTACTTACTGAGCAGCGATTTGTGTCCGCAGGGAATTAAAGAAAGAAGTGTGTTGCACAGAGAACTAGAGGCAGGCTTGTTCTCCAACATGTTAGAACCTGGACTCCCACTATTGCAGGCAGGTGAGATTGCATGCGCCCAATAATAGATAACCAAAGCAACCACTACAATGAAACCTAAGGATGAAGAATAATGATGCATGGACAGAAAATACATCGCCGGGTGTGACCCCAAAAAAAAAAGAAAATAATACATGATGTAAGCATTTATTAAGCATTCACAAAGACAGGGTTATGGTAGAAGTATTCGGGAGAAGGGAGGAGTACCCGCGTAATCTAGTTTAATTCACAGGGTCATTTTCAATTAGTTGTTTTCCTTCTCACCTAAGTCAGAGAGAAAGTAGCTAAAGGGCAGAGAACAAACAAAGGGCAGGTCAGGCAATTTTCTCTTAGACTCCTTGGTCTTGGGTGGACTAGGCACAAAGGAACGTTTCTGAGCCACCTGCACAAGGCCAGAGAACAAAGAGGAAAATCAAGGAGCACAAGAACAGCAGGGCAACTGATATTTTAGAGGCAGGCGCAGGGTGCTCCAGAGATAAAGCAGTGAATCTCTGACCACAGCCAGTAGGACACAGGTGAAAGGGACAAGTGATATCAGACATGTTTTCCAACAGAGGTGAGGACCATGGGCCTGGGAATGTGGAAAAACAATTTCATAAACCAGTGTCGGGGAACGCCGCCAGGGTCCCCGACAGTGTCAGGACAGAGGTTCTCTTCTACCTCCGAGGGCGCCGGAGAACAGATGAAAACTCACGGAGTCGGTGCAGTTCCAAAAATGGCTTTTAATAGTACAAAAGCTCTTCCACAGCACTCCAATATAATGAACAAACTCTAGCTCTGGTCCGAACTTAGACCATACAAAGAGCCTAAGTCTCCCACCAAAGAGAGAGGATCTCACCCAAGCTGAGTCCTACCCAGAAGAAGGAGCAAAAAGGCCAAGAGCAAAAAGCCAAAAGCCAAAAGCCGCAAGGCTGAGGAGCCAAAGCAGAAAGCTAAAGGCCCAAAGGCAAAGTGAAGGGGCCTCAAGTCAGCCCCTTATATACACCAAAGTAATCCAACCGGGAGGGCCATGTCAACAAAGAACTCTAAACAGAGTGTAGTGCCACACCCTATTGCAGGTATAAACAAAGGTTATGCCAAGGTCTAATCCTTTTCTACCAAGATTATCTCTTATGTAAAAACACTGGAGAGAGGGGCTGGTATAAAGTAATACATCTTAACTTCATGAGCTTCATGTAATCTAGATGGTACCCACAAGGTCCTTCTTATTATTATCTGCACCAGGGTGATTCTGAGTATCTTGTTCTCGTGTACTGAAAGGGTCACACTCGCCTGCTTAGAGCAAACTAGTATGATCCTTCCTATAGTCTTCCTATAGTCTCAGCGTAGCCAGGGTGGTAGTCTCCTGGTAAATTCTAACTGTCCCACGCTGGGTGCAGTGGGTATAAAGAGGAGCTGTGCCCAATCTAGAAAACATAGAAGTCTTAGTAGATGTATAAGTCAGAAGTTATTCAATCAAGGTGACTTCTGTAACTGCCACACCCTCTAGCAGTGTTTACATAGAAGAGAGGTCTCATTAGAATGAACCTTGGCTTAAATAGATTAAGCTGGGAGTGGGCAAAACAACAAAACTCCCAGAATAGCTAAACCTGTCCTCCAACAAACCAGCTCAAAGACTTAAGGACCTTGAGAAAAAGGCTCTGTCGACTCAGAAACAATACATTGATATACTGAGATGGAAAATCCCAGGCTCCAGGAGAGGAACAGCGTGACTCTGAGAGTTGAGGTTGGGCCTGCGCACAGCCCACTGAGTGCTTAATTGACCGGTTCAGTGGTGCAGAGACGGCTCAGGTTGGGTTCAATTACTGGCACAATATAGGAATCCCCCAAAGCCCAGTCAGGAGTGGCCTGAGTCCAAAGCCAGTAGTGAGCCTTGAGCAAGGCTGGGTGTAACCCACATATTGAAAACAAAAAGGAGGGCGGTGGCAGGTTAAAGGGTTTTAAAAAGTTCAGAAAGAAGGGGGTTTGAGGAAGGGGGTTGAACTGTACCTGCTGGGAAAGAGAGTTTTCAGCCCTGGAGCAAAGCCTTAGTAAGAATATTAAAACTTTTGCAGCACTGCGAGAGGAGTTCTGGGAAAGCAACCTGCACAGCAGATACCTCTTTAGCACATCTTCCTCCAGTGATTTCTTCTTCTGCCTTGGCAGCCCTCATCTGCTGCCTGACCTGCATACTTTCTTCCTTCAGGAGCATTTCTGGTCCTCACATCCATGCTTAGGATGTGTGCTTTG
>JAJIBD010035139.1:0-18984 GCA_021461705.1 Cryptotis parvus
AGATATCCCACATTCCTTTCACTTAAGATTTTCCAAGATATTTAGAAATATTTTCTTTTCACCTCTGTAAACTTGCCACTTAGGAATGTTTTGGACGGTTTAGGAAAGCTTGATCTATGGTATCTATGCCAGTTGTTTCATATTCACGAAGTTCATTTACTGTTCCATATGTATATCACCGAACAGAGTAGTATGGGATTTTAACTTTTTTAATTCATAGTCACCAAAAATTTTAATATGATCTCCAATTCAAGTGAAATTGTATTTCTGAGAGAGGATTTAACAAGAAAATCAACCAATCAACCACAAAAGCAGGGGCACAATCCCCAAAGAACTTAGGTAATGAACAAATCAAATTTAGAAGAAATGACTCACACAGAATAGCAAAATTCCACTATAGCTCTGGGATTTCCCTTGGGTATAATTTCTTATAAATATAACAAATGTGTTGCCCTAGTGCTAAAATTAGGAATCACTTAGCAATCAGCAGCTTCCTTATAATGCAGGTCCCTACAGCCTGGACTAGATCAGACACTAAAGCCAGATTCAAGCCTAACAATCATTTCAAATGGCATTAGATATGGTGAGATGAAGATACTAAAAAGGACCCATAGGAATGCTCAGTGAGCATAAGCAGTCTGTAAAAAGTTGCGAGGGAGACTAAAAACATGTCACAAGAAGCCATTCTGAAAAGACTAATACCATGATTTTAACTTTATGATCTCCTGGAAAATGTAAAGCTATTGGGATAGGAAGACTATCAGTACTGCTGAGTAAAGAGTTAGGGAGGGATCAACTGGTTGAGTAACAGGATTTTTAAGTAGAAAAGATTCTGTATGTTATTATAGTGATGGATTTGTGCAATACACTTTCCAAATCCCTGGAATGTACAATGCCAAGAGTGAAACTTCAGATGATTCATGAACTAGAGTGATTGTGAGACATCAATGTAGGATCATCAATTATAACAAATGTACCATTCTCATGGGGGATTTGACTCTGGGAGATACCAAGAAGTTAGGTCATTTGAGGGGGTCATGGAAAATATCCCTGTCCATAATCTGAAATATGGTGTGATATTATTTTAGTTCTAAGAATTGAAGCATTACAAAAACATCAGAGATGTCAGAACTTGTTTTAGGACACAGATAATGAGGCAATGCTTAACTTTATATGATGAAGGGTGGATTTAGAAAATAAACTTAAAAAATGAGGATTGGGGGAACCAGAGCAATAAAACAATGAGAACAGTGCTTGCCTTGCAAGTGACTGACCAGGGTTCAATCCCAAGCATCCCATATGGTCCCTGACAACCACCAGAAATTACTCCAGTGTTCAGAGGCAAAAAAAATACTCTGAGGATCTGAGGATCATCAGGTGTGTCCCCCCAAATAATAAATAAATCACTTGATCACTTGACATCCCCTTATTCATCGATTTTCTCGAGTGGGCGTCGATAATATTTCCTTTTGACCCTATCACGTGCCAGTGTATAGCCCAATGGCATCTGGTTGCTTCAGGAATACAAAGAACCTCAAACTGTTCATTCAGGGTCTTGATGAATAAATAAATAAATAAGTAAATAAATAAATAAATAAATAAATAAATAAATGAAGAGTATAGTATAAAAATGATGCAGAAAGAACAAATGTGGATTAAACTTAAGTTTCATTGAAATAGAACCAGGAGGTCTTGTCAACAGGTGGAATCTATCACAAATTGTGGGAGTCAGAGGTTAGGTAAGACAGAGAAAGGAATAGTGTGCTAATAATTGTCGAAAATAATACCAGTCTAGAACTGAGCATTGAATACAGGCAAAAGATACATATGATAACCTCTAAACGTATGTATTACAATCCACAATGTGTAATAGAGGAAGAGAGAGAAGAGAGAGAGAGATAAAGAACATGCCATAGAGGCAAAGCTCGGGGAGGGTGGAAGGAATCAGGGACATTGGTGGTGGGAAATGGGCACTGGTGGGGGAAGGGTGCTGGAACATTGTATGACCGAAACCAAAACATGAACATCTTTCTAGCTGTATATATCACGGTGGTATAAAAATATTTTTAAAAAAGAAAGAAATAGAATAATGATTGACTCAGTTTATTTTTCAAATGACAAGTCATATAAGAAATACTGAATATAGGAAAAGCGCATATAGAACTACAAACATGTTTCAAAAAAATGTATATGAAAAGAAAGAACTCCAAAATTTAATAGAAAATGTGAAACATTGTCAGCAACCCAAAATACAGCAATAATAAAGCCAATGAAGCTAAAAAAACATTGAAATTTAGCATACAGTCATTTTTAAGTTTTCTTACCAAGAGCAAGAACTCAAATTTTAGAAGTTACTGAATTCACACATAATGCAGATACTTTTAAATAGACAAATAGTAAAATTTCGTTTAAAAGTTTTATTTAAATGTTTTATTTCACCAATAATTTTAACTAAATGTTTTACTTAAAAGATAACATATCAAGAAAAGAAAGTATTCACAGTAGCTTATGCTTATATTGATAAAGATATCACAGACTTTTTATATATTAATTAATATATCACAGGCTATTTCCATGAAAACACATTTAAATAAGTAATTTCACACCTGACTTGTAGTTTCTGCATTTTTTGTTTTTGCTTTTTTTTTTGTAACAGAACCAATGGTTTTTAAATCTTGAAGCAACAACATGTGAAATAAAAGCATAGCACTCAAAACCCCAGGCTTTGAATTAGAATTCAATGTACATTTCTTCTAGTTGTAATTTTCTTGTCTATCATCCCCCAGATCCCAAATTAGACATTGTCTGGCACCATACCAAAGGATGGGTCTTTAAATCATAATGACACTCAGCTTTTACATACAGCACTATTGATGATATAAACAGCAAAAGCTGGGCAGTGCTAGAATAAAATGAGCGACAGATGTAGTTCCAATTCTGGCGGGTAGCTTTAAAAAACTCAATTTTAAATATTGTTAAAAGAAATTAGATACACATTAACCATGGTGGGGAGTTCTGGGGGAGTGTGAGACAGATAACACCAAATTAAAATATTTCCAGAAGCACGTTTTTAAAAAGGCTGTGAAATAATTTTTATGTGGTTAAAAACTGCAAGCTCTCCATAAAGAAGCTCACAATTGGTCTAACAAATAAGAAAGCATTATATTCAACTGTGGGTTACAATGAGATATGGTTTTAGCAATAACACTTTTAGATAACTGTCTAAATTAAAAAAATCTTTGTTCTGTTTAGAATAAACCATATGTCAAGATAAAATAAAGTATGCCTGAAACAAACAATAAAAATTACATATGTTATCATGTTTTAAAAGGCATTGTTTTTACTTCAAAACTTTGAGTTTCACTTAGAAGAAAACCACAAAAACACTTTTAAGTGCCCAGAGAGATAGTATAGTGGGTAGAGTTTCCTTTGCATGTGGCTGACCCAGGTTCCCTCCCTGGTACCCCTTATGGCCCTGAGTCTGCCAAATGCTCCCTCTCCACAGAGCTGCTGGCATTCAAAAAACAAATAAAAACCTCTTAAAATTTTGTTCAACAATTTTTTCCATAAGTGAATTTCAGAACAGCCTTATTAGTGAAAGCTGTTGAAATGATTACTAGGTTTTTATTATTCTTTATATATATATATATGTATATATATATATATATATGTGTGTGTGTATATATATACAACAGAGATTCTATTTGTCATTAAAATGTGCCAGCTTAGTTCTGTTTTGTGGTTATTATAATAGTTTGAAACATTTTTTAAGTTGATGATGATATAAATAATTTCCAAAATGGGTTTGGTAGAGCTAATTTTCTATGATATTGATAAGCATTTACACTATTGACTACAGAGTCAAACTTTATTGATATATATCGTGAAAATAACTAAGAGAAGAGACATTCACCATAAGCACATTGCAACACTGAAGTTTTGATCATAAAGCATATTTACTAGGGCTCCCAGGAATGCTTAGCAAAATGGTAAAAACAGAAAAGGGAGTGCTTGGAGCTTGTACTTTTTTTTATTTTATTTTAAGGGACATTATTGTCAATATAAATGTGAAAATCATTCTAATCTTGAAATCAGATTCTCCCAAAATATTGCTTTTTCACACAAGGAGATTTTTTTTCTTTGCTCAAAAGCTTTTAGCATTTTATTATTGGCCATTATGAAAAAAAGCTTTAGAATCATGGAAAAAATCTCTAGATTCAAATAATATGTCTTTGTTACAATATAACATATACAAATATGACAAAAGGCAAACATAAAGAATTAAGTTGAGCTGTGCTGTACATTTTGTATGAAATGATTTGTTTTAGACCTTATTGAACTTGTTTTCAAAATACACAAAAGGAAAACAAGAGATTTGCTTCATCCCTTGAGCAGTCTCTATAGAGCTTTACAAAGATGTTTATTGAAGGTGATTCCAGAAAATGAAATAAATGAGATAGAATGTGGAAACAACCAATAAAGCAAATAATAGTGTGCCAGATACTACCCTAAGTGAATCAACCCTGATTCCAGGGGGAGTTCTGTGAAATGGCTCAAAGCACATGTATAGACTTTTCCCAGCCAAATGACAAGGGAGCTGTGATAGCCAAGCATCATGTCCCCAAAGTCATTTGAAGATGGTTTCTAGGAGCAAAGTGCTGTTTCTGTGCATTTCAAACTTGCTGCACACATGACATTATGGCTTTCTTAGTTATACAGATCCTAGCAATTTGAAGGTTGCTGGAACAAACTAAAAATGTCTGAGGGATACAGAGTACTAAAATTTCCACTAGCTTTCTTCCAAAGGAATATAAAATGAACCCTACATTTTTCAATTTCTACTATTCCCAATTTCTTAAAAACTCAGAAAAAGAAACACCTGATATTCAATTTAATTCTACCAAATTTTTTTTTGTGTTTTAAGTGAATTTTAGAGCATGTAGTTCAGAATGAGTTCTCTATTATAGAATGAAAAAGGAAAACGTAACATGAGTTTTAGTTTATTTTGGTAGTTTAAAGTTCTGTTTCCAGATTAATACTTCATAGGACAAGCAAATATTATCTTAAAATATTTTTCTAAGATCTTAGAAAGATCTTAGAAACACATAGAATAACTTGATAAGAAAAAGGAAACTAATAGTTCCTTACTGTAAAGTCAATAAGGAACTAATAGTTCCTTATTGACTTTTAAAAATGAAAGCAAGTTCTGACAGTCCTATTGTAGAACAATTTTGCATGATTTATCTTTTACAAGTTTGTTTTAGCGTTCTTCTAATGACACCAGAATCATTTGCATCAATGACAGCCAGTGTTCAATTTGAGTAATTTCTAGATACTATGCCTATTTCAAAATTACTGCCACTGTTTTGCCAACACATCTATATACATTCTGATTTCTTAGATATCAAAACTGCAGTTTGTTGACAAAGATGTTTAGTTTTATTTTGCCTTGTTTCCACCTTTCATACTTAGTTGAAACTAGGTGCTGTGGAGTCCATCAGCCTCTTTTATTTTCTAGCAGATATCATCTGTCTTAGGTACATGGTGGTCCCTAAGAAGAGTAGCTGCTAAGATAATCAAGGGAGTTCTCAGCCATTATGTATTCCAATAAGATTCTGACCCTTTTCATTCCCTTCTCCCATGGAACCCTATGTTGTAAATAGTATGCTGCTTGATACTCTGCCATACATCTCTTAAAACATATACACATACATACATGCGCATTCTATCAACCTCTTAGCTTACTAATACTAGCTACTGTTTCCCCACCTTTGCTGTGAATCCCCTCTATTGTATTTTTTCATTTTATCTTTCATGTTTTTTTATTCTATGATCGGAACTTATCTTCAATTTCTTTCTTTGCTGTGGTTGCATTTTTTTTTACTCTAGTCTTCTCCTGGTTTCAGTAATCCTAGTTTTACATGCTTTGACATTATATTCAGACAGTTTACAAACCTGTTTCATTATATTTCTTCTGATAGGTTTGGGGTGTTATCTGTTTTATTTACTATTGCTATCTCTTCATTTAGCTTGATTTTCTATGTTTATTAGTATGCTTTGACACAGACACACAGGTCAGAGCTGCCACCAGATCTTCCTGCTGTGCACAGCAAACGATTCATTTGTAAATTACCAAGAGTATTTCACCCACCCCTCTCAAAAAGCCTGGCAGGGTACTGAAAATAGACCACCCGCATGGCCTGAAAGCTGTCTGGTGCATAGTGGATATGCCAAAACAAGTAAAAACGATAGATCTCATGCCCCTGACCCTGAAAGAGCCCTAAATATGGCAGCACTAAGAAGGACGAGCAAGGAGAGGCTTATAAAATCTCAGGGACAAACTAGACTGCCAAACAAAGAAGGACTAAAATGACTGTATGGACTTTCAATGCACGTATGTGGCATCAAAAGCATATATGGAGGACATGATGGTGCAAGCGTGAAAGATCAAGTATGACATCATTGGTCTGAACAAGTCTAGAAGGGGTCAATCGCATCACGCCAATTTTGACACCGGATAACTGTTCCTCATAACATGAGACAAAAGAGGCAAAAGGTGGTGTCGGTGTTCTTTTCAACACAAACCTGGTAATAAGCATCGATTCATTTAAGTGCCTAACATACCAGATCAGATGATTACACTTGAAGAGATGTGGCCCACTGTCGGCAGTTTCTATCTTCGTTGTCTATTCATCAACATCCATATATAAGGAAGAAGAAATTGAGAAATTCTACATGGTACTGGAGGAGTTATATAAAGATCACACCTTCTACAAGATCATACTGATTTTAATGCCAAGATAAGACTGAGGAGATCGGCTGAGGGACTTGACATCAGGACCCATGACCTAGAATGGAACGAACAGGGTGAGAGACTATCTGAATTCATCATGTCGACCAAAACCATTCATGGCAACTCCCATTCCAGAAGCCTGACTCTTTCATTGGACATGGGAATCTCTTGGTGGACATTTCCACAATGAAATTGACCACATCATATTCAATCAATGGTTTTGCCTGACCCATGTCACTGCCGTCCCAAAATTCCAAACAGGATCGGACCACCATCTCCTTTATGTAAAACTCTACTTCAAGGAACAGGGAGAAAAGGCTGCAAAGTTTAAGAAGAGAACTCCAAGAATGACCAAAACTGGAAACTCTTTGGCACCATTGCGGCAACATAGGACGATGGCATATTTGATGACATCGATGAAGAATACAACCTATTGCTTCATATATCAGGAGGTCTTGTCAAAGGTGGAGATTATCACAAACGTGTGGGAGTCAGAGTTTAGGTAAGACAGAAAATGGAACAGGGTGCTAATAATAGTCGAGGGTACTAATGCCAACCTAGAACTGAGCATTAAATAGAGGCAAAAGGATACACATGACAACCTTTTAATGTATGTTCTGTAATCCATAGTCTGGAAGGGAAGGAAAAGAGAAAGAGAGAGAAAGGGAAATAAATAAAGAACCTGCCATGGAGCAGGGCTGGGGAAGGGGAGGGAACCGGGGATGTTGGTGGTGGGAGATGGGCACTGGTGGAGGGACGGGTGCTGAAACACTGTATGACCAAAACCCAAACATGAACTTTTTAATTGTATATCTTTTTATTTGTATATCTCACGGTGGTATAATAAAATACTTAAAAAATAAATAAAATTATAATAGCATAAAAAAAAGAATACAACCTATTGCTTCCAGCACTTCCATGATTGTGCCAAGAACGCTGAGGAGATAAAGTCAAATTAGGATGTCTGTCTTCTAAAACTCTCGAGCTTATTTGTTATCCCGGCAAGGAGCGAGACACAGGCAACCATATGCTAATGTCCAAGCTCACAAAGCAGTGCAGAGAAGCAACAAAGGAAGGCCTCAAATAGAGAAGAGCAGCAATACCAGCTGATGCACAAAAACCAGAAAAAAACATTCAAAATGCCCACCTGTCCTTCGGCAACTATAAGACCAAGATGACTACCCTCTGACATCCTGATTGATCTCTCACATCTTCAGAAAGGCACTGGAGAAGATTATCTATGACTTTTACTCAGATCTTTGATAGCCACATCCACCTGCTCACGTACCAAATTCTGCAAGATGGATATGTCGTTCCCAACATTCTCCCTTCTGAAATCCTACATGCCATTTTTTGCTAAAGAAGTGAACAGCACCGAGCCCAGACAAAGTCACCCAAAACTCCTGAAGAATCTGGCATCAGTACACATCAATACACTGGCACGGTTCTTCACATGCAACCTGTATGAGTGCAAGGTTCCCACCCAATGGAAAACAAGCAGGATAGTTCTACTGTTCAAGGGAGACATCCACTACATTGGCAACTATCGCCCCATCTGCTGTTGCCCATCTTCTACAAGCTGTTCACTGAGTCATCCTGAACAGGATTACCAGAAAATTAGATGAAAGACAACCTTGTGAGCAAGCTGGCTTCTGAAAAGGAGTCAAAGTACAATTGACCATATCCACATGATAACCAAGCTCGTTGAGGTTTGTAGGGAATCAAAATGCCACTCTCTCTCTCTTTCTCTCTCTCTGGGAAGACTCCTCCCCTCTCAATCACTGCTGGGGAGGGAGTCTGGGGTTATTCATGCAGTGCTGCTGGTTGAACCCTGGATCTATACATGCATGCTATGTGCTCCAGCCCTTTGAGTACTCCAATTCTCTACCTTTCCATTCATCCCATCAGGAATCTTTCATTTTTATTGTGGAGACATTGGTCTTTTCTTTTTTATTTTTTATTTTTACAATTACAAAGATATACAATTAAAAAGTTCATATTTGGGTTTTGGTCATACAGTGTTCCAGCACCCATCCCACCACCAGTGCCCATCTCCCATCACCAACGTCCCCGGTTCCCTCCCCTTCCCCAGCCCTCCTCCATGGCAGGTTCTTTATTTCTTTCCCTTTCTCTCTCTTTCTCTTTTCCTTTCCATCCAGACTATGGATTACAGAACATACATTAAAGGGTTGTCATGTTATCTTTTTGCCTCTATTTAATGCTCAGTTCTAGGTTGGCATTAGTACCCTTGACAATTATTAGCACACTGTTCCATTTTCTGTCTTAACTAGCCTCTGACTCCCACACATTTGTTATAATTTCCGACAAGACCTCCTGTCAAAAGGTGGAAATTATATGTTATATGACCTCCCCATATGTTTCACTTGACCTTGGATATTGGTATCATAATATGTACATATATATTTATGTTATGCAGATAAATACAGTCATTCTGTGTCTGTCTCTCTCCTTCTGGCTAATTTCACTCAACATAATCTTCTCCATGTCCATCCATTTATAGGCAAATTTTATAACTTCATTTTTCCTAACAGCTGCATAGTACTCCATTGTGTAGATGTACCAAAGCTTCTTTATCCAGTCATCGATTTTCGGGCACTCTGGTTGCTTCCAGATTCTGGCTATTGTGAATAATGCTCCTATGAACATAAAAGTAGGGATGTTGTTTCTGCTGCATATTTTTGGTTTCCCAGAGTAGATTCCCAGGAGTGGTATGGCTGGGTCAAATGGGAGTTCAATTTCTAGTCTTTGGAGGAAAGTCCATATTGTTTTCCAGAAAGGCTGTACCAGCCGGCATTCCCACCAACAATGGATGAGTGTCCCCTTTTCCCCACATCCACGCCAGCACTTGTTGTTCTTGCTCTTTTGAATATGTGCCAGTCTCTGTGGTGTAAAGTGGTATCTCATTGTTGTTTTGATTTACATCTCTCTGATCATTAGTGATGATGAGCATTTTTTCATATTTTTTTTTGGTCATTCGAATTTCTTCCTTGCTGAAGTTTCTGTTCATTTCTTCTCCCCATTTTTTGATGGGGTTGTTTGTTTTCTTCTTG
The DNA here is from genome assembly GCA_021461705.1 of Cryptotis parvus. Taxonomy (NCBI): domain Eukaryota; kingdom Metazoa; phylum Chordata; class Mammalia; order Eulipotyphla; family Soricidae; genus Cryptotis; species Cryptotis parvus. Next base: position 9,865 of record JAJIBD010035139.1, read on the forward strand.
TAAAGTTCTACCAGTGCCTGACCTGTGTCTAACACCATGCACAAAAATCAGATCAAAATGGATTAAAGATCTCAATATCAGACTTGAATCCATAAAGTACATTGAAGAAAATATAGGAAAAACCCTCCACGATATTGGAGCTAAAGGCATCTTCAAAGGTGAAGCATCACTAACAAAGCAACTAGAAGAAAAGATAAACATATGGGACTACATGAAACTCAAAAAGCTTCTGCACCTAAAAGAAACAGTAACTAAGATACAAAAGCAGTCCACAGAATGGGAAAGAATATTCACCCAATACCCATCTGATAAGGGGTTAATATCCAGGATATATCAGGCACTGACATTGGTCTTTTCTCTGTTCCATGGTTTCTAATTCTTCCTAATCTCCAATAAAAAGTTAGCACACATGAGGTTGGACGAAGCTATTAGGGTACTTGGCTTGCATGCACTGAACTGTGTTAATCCCCAGCAATACACATTGGCCCCAGTTGCCCTTGGAGTGATCCTTGAGTGCAGAACTAGGAGTAACTAAGGCCGAAAACAAACAAAAAATTTGATTGAAAAACATGCATACCTGACAAAGCTAGAACTCTATTCCTAGTGATTTTCTTTTTTTTCTCTTTTATTTTCAAAATTTCTGTATATTTATTTAAATCATCGTTGTTTATAATCATGTTTTGCATAATGTTAATTGTCTATCTGGTAGTTCTAAAGTACTTGCCTGATAATTTCAATATTAAGAAAATTTGTGATTTTATTTTTTAATTGATGCATTTTAACCTTTTTGGGTTTGGGTTTTAGGGATACCTGGCCATGCTTGTGGCTTACTCCTGACTCTGCACTCAGGGATCACTCCTGTTAGGACTCAGGAGAGCATAGGGGGTGCCAGGGACTGAACCTGTGTCAATCACATGCAGGACAAGTACCTGCTATACTTTTTACTCTCACGCAGACCTATTTTTATCATAATAAGGCAAGTAACTGTAGATGATATATTTAAGGGAGCCTGATGCTGTTATCCTTCTTTAATGATTATAAAATTCTCTACTATTAATAACATGACTACTAATGAATCATCTTCTTTTAAAGAATAAGATGTTTTGTAAGTAATGACCAATTTTACTGTTTCCAGTGTCCCTTTAAACTCAAAGGTCATAGTCTTCTTTCCATACAGAAAGCATCTACTAAAATATCAGCTAAGCACTTCTGTTCATTGGACTGCTATCGTTGTCCTGACTTCTTGAGTATGTCTCATCAATGGAATGATTAGGAATCAGCTAAAGATTTGAGGGCACCCTTCACACAATTCTCTTATTTCTATAATGTCTTCTCTCAATTTCCAGCTGCTTTTCAGTCCCAAGCTCCAACAACTGATTCCTCGAGTAATAAAACTACGTTTTCTGTGTGGGCTCTATTCACAGCATGTCATATCAATGTGGTTTTCACCTAATATGATTTCTTTATCCCAAGAAGTGGATTCCCTCTAGTTTCTGTCTGCTTTTGATCACTCTCCAATGCTCCTAAGTAACTCCTGTGTATATGTGGTATGTGTACTATATTTGTTTTGTCCAAAGCACTGTTGGTTCAATGAGAGCTTAATTGAAACCAGACTTTTTATTTTGTTGCAGTTTATGCTTTTTCTTTTTCTGAATTTGTCTATCTCTATAGTTTTTCTTTGTTTCTATAGTTTTGTTTGTTTCTGTATATCTACATGTTTCAAGAATTACTAACACTGGTAATAGCCCTATCAGGATGGTGCATTTGGAAAGTTCTACACAGATCTATGCTAATCCAGTCTTTGCTTATCTATTCACAGAATTTTCAGTAAGCAGGTTAGCTTTTGAATAGGAGTTATTGCCTCAATAAACAGCTTACATATTAGTAGTGATTGCTGCTGATAAAAAATACAGCAAAAGAAGACCAAACCAACAATTGACTTTCCAGCACAAAAGGCTTATAGAAATGCTCACCCATTGGGAATTTATGTTAGAAAAGCAGACAGTAAGTGAATATAAATGATCTACTTACTGAGCAACGATTTGTGTCCTAGGAATTAAAGAAAGAAGTGTGTTGCACAGAGAACTAGAGGCAGGCTTGTTCTCAACATGTTAGGGAACCTGGACTCCCACTGTGCAGGCAGGTGAGATTGCATGCACCCAATAGATTAGCAAAGCAACCACTACAATGAAACCTAAGGATGAAGAATAATGATGCATGGACAGAAAATAATACATCGCCGGGTGTGACCCCCAAAAAAAAAAGAAAATAATACATGATGTAAGCATTTATTAAAAGCATTCACAAAGACAGGGTTATGGTAGAAGTATTCGGGAGAAGGGAGGAGTACCACATAATCTAGTTTAATTCACAGGGTCATTTTCAATTAGTTGCTTTCCTTCTCACCTAAGTCTGAGAGAGAATAGCTAAAGGGCAGAGAGAACAAACAAGGGCAGGTCAGGCAATTTTCTCTTAGACTCCTTGGGCTTGGGTGGACTGAAGCAAAGGAACGTTTCTGAGCCACCTGCACAAGGCCAGAGAACAAAGGAAAATCCAAAGGGCACAGAACAGCAGGGCAACTGATATTTAGAGGCAGGCCAGGGCGCTCCAGAGATAAAGCAGTGAATCTCTGACCACAAAGCCAGTAGGACACAGGTGAAAGGGACAAGTGATATCCGACATGTTTTCCAACAGAGGTGAGGACCATGGGCCTGGGAATGTATAGAAGGAAAAACAATTTCACTTAAACCAGTGTCAGGGAACGCCGCGGGTCCCCGACAGTGTCAGGACAGAGGTTCTCTTCTACCTCCGATGACACCGGGGAGCAGATGAAAACTCACGAGTCCGGTGCAGTTCCAAAAAGGCTTTTAATAGTACAAAAGCTCTTCCACAGCACTCCAATATAATGAACAAACTCTAGCTCTGGTCTGAACTTAGACCATACAAAAGAGCCTAAGTTTCCCACCAAAGAGAGAGGATCTCACCCGAGCTGAGTCCTACCCAGAAGAAGGAGCAAAAGGCCAAAGAGCAAAAAGCCAAAAGCCAAAAGCCGCAAGGCTGAGGAGCCAAAAGCCGAAAGCTAAAAGGCCCAAAGGCAAAAGTGAAGGGGGCCTCAAGTCAGCCCCTTATATACACCAAAGTATTCCAACGGGAGGGTCATGTCAACAAAGAACTCTAAACAGAGTGTAGTGCCACACCCTATTGTAGGTATAAACAAAGCTTATGCCAAGGTCTAATCCTTTCTACCAAGATTATCTCTTATGTAAAACACTGAGAGAGAGGGGCTGGTATAAAGTAATACATCTTAACTTCATGAGCTTCATGTAATCTAGATGGTACCCACAAGGTCCTTCTTATTATTATCTGCACCAGGGTGATTCTGAGTATCTTGTTCTCATGTACTGAAAGGGTCACACTAGCCTGCTTAGAGCAAACTAGTATGATCCTTCCTATAGTCTTCCTATAGTCTCAGCGTAGCCAGGGTGGTAGTCTCCTGGTAAATTCTAACTGTCCCACGCTGGGTGCTGTGGGTACAAAGAGGAGCTGTGCCCAATCTAGAAAACATAGAAGTCTTAGTAGATGCATAAGTCAGAAGTTATTCAATCAAGGTGACTTCTGTAACTGCCACACCCTCTAGCAGTGTTTACATAGAAGAGACGTCTCATTAGAATGAACCTTGACTTAAATAGGTTAAGCTGGGAGTGGGCAAAACAACAAAACTCCCAGAATAGCTAAACCTGTCCTCCAACAAACCAGCTCAAAGACTTAAGGACCTTGAGAAAAGACTCCTCTCTGGAGCTCGACAATACATTGATATACTGAGATGGAAAATCCCAGGCTCCAGGAGAGGAGCAGCGTGACTCTGAGAGTTGAGGGTTTGGGCCTAGCACAGCCCACTGAGTGCTTAATTGACTCGGTTCAGTGGTGCAGAGACTGACTCAGGTTGGGTTCAATTACTGGCACAATATAGGAATCCCCAAGCCCAGTCAGGAGTGGCCTGAGTCCAAAGCCAGTAGTGAACCTTGAGCAAGGCTGGGTGTAACCCACATATTGAAAACAAAAAAGGAGGGGCGGTGGCAGGTTAAAAAGGGTTTTAAAAAAAGTTCAGAAAAGGGGCTTTGAGAAGGGGTTGAACTGTACCTGCTGGGAAGAGAGTTTTCAGCCCTGGAACAAAAGCCTTGGTAAGAATATTAAAACTTTTGCAGCACTGCGGAGGGGAGTTCTGGGAAAACTAACCTGCACAGCAGATACCTCTTTGGCGCACATCTTCCTCAGTGATTTCTTCGTTCTGCCTTGGCAGCCCTCATCTGCTGCCTGACCTGCATACTTTCTTCCTTCAGGGCACATTTCTGGTCCTCACATCCATGCTTAGGATGTGCACTTTGGGCTCTTTCTTCTCTGAAGAAGCTTCTGTTCTCTACTTAAAACCTCTTTTCTCTCTCTCTCTCTCTCTCTCTCTATCTCTCTCTCTCCTTGCCTTTCTTTTCTTTCTTTCTCTCTCTCTTTCTTTCTTTCTTTCTTTCTTTCTTTCTTTCTTTCTTTCTTTCTTTCTTCTTTCTTTCTTTCTTTCTTTCTTTCTTTCTTCTTTCTTTCTTTCTTTCTTTCTCTCTTTCTTTCTTTCTCTTTCTTTCTTTCTTTCTTTCTTTCTTTCTTTTCTTTCTTTCTCTCTTTTTCTCTCTCTCTTTCTCTCTCTTTTCTTTCTTTCTTTTTTCTTTCTTTCTTTCTTCCCTTCCTCCCTTTTCTTCCTTTCTCTTCTTCCTTCCTTCCTTCCTTCCTTCCTTCCTTCCTTCCTTCCTTCCTTCCTTCCTTCCTTCCTTCTTTCCTTCCCTTCCTTCCTTCCTTCCTTCCTCCCTCCCTCCCTCCCTCTCCCTCCCTCTCTCTCTCTCTCATTCTTTTCAAAAAATCTTGTTTAATCTTGTTTTTTTTTTACTTTTTGGTTCCTCACTGGCTGTACTCAAGGACTGTTACAAGGTGTGTTACTGGGTGTCACTCTGGTGCTCGGATTTACACCTTTTGGTAGGGATGAAATCTGGTGTCTTTCCTGCAAAGCCATGCTCTGCCATTGAGCTCTGTCTCCAGTCCTGGTGTGTGGTTCTTAAAATCACTTGGCAAAATGACTGAAATATGTTTGCTAACTTACAATCATCTTGGAGTGAATATGCTGCATATTTTGTTTGTTTCTTTATGTGGCCATACATGGAGATGCTCAGGGTTTATTCCTGGGTCTTCTCTCATGCAAGGCAAGCATCCTACCCACCGTAATATCTCTCTGGTTTCAAACCCCACATTTTATTGATGTATTTTGACTTGGCACTATTATTAGATAGGGCCACACAGGGAAGTGACCCGACCCTTTGGTAGGAAGGACCTGCAGATGTGGCCAATAGGGGAATAAACACATGGATACAATCGTATGATGGGAGGGGGGCAGCAGCCCTCAGAGCATCCCCACCTTGTGACTGACCAGGAGTAGATGGGGGGCCCAGCTTCATCTTTAAAAGTAACATCCCAGGGCAGGAGTGATAGTCCAGCAGGTAGGGCATTTACCTTGCAAGTGGCAGAGCCAGGTTCGATTCCCTAGCATCCCATATAGTCCCCTAAACACCTCCAGGTGTAATTCCTGAGTGCAGAGCCAGGAGTCTCCCCTGAGCAAAAAAAAAAAAAAAGTAACATTCTATTATTCCCTCTGAGACATATTTTGTGGGTATAGTACAGTGCATAGGACGTTTGTCTTGTATGTGGCTAACCCTGGTCAATTCTGACTTCCCATATGGTCTAGGGAGGACTGCCAGGAATATTTTTGAGTGCAGAGCCAGGAATAACCTCCAAGTGTTGCCAGATATGACCCAAAAAATTAAAAAAAAGTAACAGCAATATTTACACATTATCCCTGGGAAACCCACAAAACAGTAGGTTTTTCATGTTTGCTTATAAACTGAGATGAGGCTGTAGGTATTTTCATGGAGAAAAAGAAAAAATAACTAAAGAAACCAGTTTTTCATTTCTATGGTCTCTGATCCTATCTTGACCATGAAACCGAAATGTTCAGTATATACTTGCTAAACCTCCCTCTCAAGGTGTTGCAGGAGTGGCTGCAGTGCCCTGCTGCATCGAGAGGTGGCAGACAGGAGATAGGCTTGTCTATACCCAGGGCTCTGCCCCATGGACCCTTGTTGATTGATGATCTGACATAGAAAAAGAATGAACCAGAGCCTAGATAGAGCCTGGCAAGCTACCCCTGGTGTATTGATATACCCAAAACAGTAGCAATAATGGACTTCATTCCCAATGAATGGACATGTTACTGGCATCCACTAGAGCAAATCATTGATCAACAGGAAGACAAGTGATACAAGTGACAAGTAATTTTATTTTATTTTTTTATTTTTGGTTGATGATCTTTGAAACTCCTTTCCTTGGACTTTGTTCCTGCTGGAGCTTCTCTTAGAGGGCAGGTTCTATCTTTTCTGGGTTTGTTGGTGCCAGATGAAGTCTAACAGGGTCTTAGTTACTGTAAGAACTAAGGTTAGTCCTGACAACTTCAGGGCTAGTGGTTTTATTACTTTCCAAGGAATTCCATTGCCATGGGGAAATCTTCCCTGTCTGCCTGCCTAGGAGACCAAGAGATTATGTTCCATACCCAGTTAGGGTGGTCAAATAAATTACGTAGAAACCTCTAAATACATATAGAACATTAGACTTATCATAACAGGACAGATGGACCCTAAATAAAAAGACATATCTGGTAAACAAAATAAGAATTCTCACAAACTTTATTTGATAAGTAACACAAAATAACAGCTTTCCCATTAAAACTCACAAAAACAAGACATACTTAATTTAGTCCTGTACTAAGTTATTTCCCTGCTGGGAGTTTCTCTTCTATTTAGATTTCAATAGAACCTGCTCTTCTCTCTTTGAGGTCTTCCTTTGCCACTTCTCTGCACTGCTCTGTGAGCTTGGATGGTAGCATATAGTTGCCTGAGGCTCGCACACTTGCCACATTGATGAATGAACTCGAGAGTTTTTATTTTTTTTTTTAATTTTTTAAATTTTTTAATTTTTAATTTTTTTAGTTTTTACAATTACAAAGATATACAATTAAAAAGTTCATATTTGGGTTTTGGTCATACAGTGTTCCAGCACCCATCCCACCACCAGTGCCCATCTCCCACCACCAATGTCCCTGGTTCCCTCCCCCTCCCCAGCCCTCCTCCATGGCAGGTTCTTTATTTCTTTCCCTTTCTTTTTCTTTCTCTTTTCCTTCCCCTCCAGACTATGAATTGCAGAACATACATTAAAGATTGTCATGTGTATCCCTTTTGCCTCTATTTAATGCTCAGTTCTAGGTTGGCATTAGTACCCTCGACAATTGTTAGCACACTGTTCATTTTCTGTCTTACCTAGCCTCTGACTCCCACACGTTTGTGATAATTTCCACCTTTAACAGGACCTCCTGATATATGTTTCACTTGACCTTGGATATTGGTATCATAATATGTACATATATATATAATATATATATATATATATATGTTATGCAAATAAATGCAGTCATTCTGTATTTGTCTCTCTCCCTTCTGGCTAATTTGGCTCAACATAATCTTCTCCATGTCCATCCATTTATAGGCAAATTTTATAACTTCATTTTTCCTAACAGCTGCATAGTATTCCATTGTGTAGATGTACCAAAGCTTCTTTATACAGTCATCGATTTTCTGGGCACTCTTGGTTGCTTCCAGATTCTGGCTATTGTGAATAATGCTGCTATGAACATAAAAGTACAAAGGCCGCCCTTTTGTGTCTTTCTCTCTCTCAGCATTCTTCGTGCAATCATGGTGGTGCTGAACCAGTCGGTTGTATTCTTCATCAATGTCATCAATGATGGCATCTTCCCATGTTGCTGCCAAGGTTCCCAGTTGGTGGTCTTTCTGGGAGCTTTCCTATTAAATGTTGCAGCCTTTTCTCCCCATTCCATGAAGTAGAATTTTGCACAAAGGGAGAGGTTTGGCAAGGTGATACCATTTCTTCAAAAGTCTTCAGCACCACACATAGAGAATGTCATGTGACAATTAGAATGGGAAGAAATGAGAGTGAAGATAGACACTCCACAACTACACCATATCCCTTCACTGATGACATTATTCTAATACACCAATAAACGTTAGCCAAGCGGCAAAAATGCTGGCTGCCTTCTACCGAGAATGTGGAAAAAATAGGTCTACAGCTGAATCTCAACAAAACAATCCATAAACAATGAACTAGTTCCAGAGGCCCCATTCACTTAATGGAACAAAACATCTCTGAATGTAGCAGTTATGTGTACCTAGGTTGAGAAGTCAACATGACGAATAACCTAAAAACCTGAGCTGTGCAGGAGAAAGAGAGCAGTATGGAACACCTTCAAGAGCATCTATGAAATAGCCAAAAGGACAAAGAACCTCCGGCTCCGCACATCTCTTTGACTCCACCGTTCACCCTGCATTAACATATGCCTCAGAGACCTACACACCCTATGAAAGCAGGATGAGAATGCTACTTGCTCTCGCAAAGAGGAATCGAAAGAGCTATGCTTGGAATATCATGCCTCACTCAAGTGAGAGAAGGAATCCAGAGTTCTGACATCCTTGACGATCCAGAGTCAGGGACACTGTCTCGTTCGCCAAGGTGTCAAAACTCAAATGGGCTGGACATGTAATGTGATTTGGAGATGACCACTGAACTAGAGCCATTAATGACTGGATCCCACAGGACATCAAAAGATCACGTGGCTGCCCACCTGCAAGGTGTTCAGAAATCTTGCCAAGACCCTGAATGAACGGTTTGAGGTTCTTTGTATTCCTGGACCAAGCAGATGCCATTGGGCTCACACTGGCACATGATAGGGACAAATGGAAATGTTACTAGTGCCCGCTGAGCTAATCAATGGGATGTCAAGTGATCAATTCATCAAATTTTTCTGTTTTCCAACTCTGAGTCTGAGCATATTTATTACCCAATATTTTCATTCTTGAAAATGTTGAAGATCTTGGGAACCATGATGGACCCAGAGCCACCACATCTGCCTTAGCAGGGATCATTTCCTTCTCTGAGCAGAACAGGACGAATGCAGGTGTCTCC
>JAJIBD010035140.1:0-24959 GCA_021461705.1 Cryptotis parvus
ATTTTTTTATTTGTTTATTTGATAAAGCTTTATTTCATATGCCAAATACCAGTAACAATTATAGACCTCATTCCCATGACCCGATGGAATGGTTTGAGGCTCTTTATGTTCCTGGAGCAAGCAGGTGCCCTTGGGCTCTACTTGCATGAGATAGGACATATGGAGATGTTACTGGTGCCCCTCGAGCAAATCAATGATGTATGGGAAGACAGTTTCATACAGTGCGATTTAGCTTTATTTACTAATTTTATTTAAACACTGTGATTTACAAAGTATTTCACAATATAGTTGTTAGAGAGATTCATAGTTCAAATCCAATCCCACCATGAGTGTGCTCCCACCACCACCAGAAATTCGCGATTTCCCACCCACCCCCCCAATCCTCATGCCTGCTCCCTTAATCAGCACATAATTATGTTGACCATTACAGCCAATGTAAAGAAATGGTGTTAATAAAGTTATGATATTTTTTCTGAGTTGTTATGTGCGAATCTGGCCGATTTATGTTCTTGTATTCACTTTCTGAGTTTCTAGAACATAGTGGGTTTCTACTAGTCTACCCAAGACTCCCCACTGCACCTATGGACAACATTTCAAATTTTCTCAACCTCTGTTTGAGTCTGTCCTAAGCCTACCTTGAATAATCTTATTCAATATTGCTTGTTGGAGCTAATTCTTAGAGGAAAGTCACTGAATATTATTAAATCTCTGTTGTACCATTTGAGCCCACTATATAGGAGATTATCGATATGTTCCCATAGACCACACATCGTTCCCACACATTTGATTGTATGGGAACATACAATCAATACTTAATTCTATGTATTAAATCATGTATGTATGTAATTCTATGTATGTAATCAATACTTACCCAATACTTAATTCCATGAATTATGATGGGATAACCTGTACATCAGCATAACAGGTTTTGAGAAAATCCTGTGGCCATGCACCGCAGGAAGAACCAGCAGCAGCTCTTCCATGCCTAGGTGTTCCTGCATCATGGCCGACTGCATGAGCAGCAGTTCTGGGCGGGTTCACCCCACCTTCTGGAGGAACCTGAGATCAGGGGAGTGGTCCCAGCAACAGCTCCGGCTCCACAGAAGCCCGGTATGTTTAGCTACGGAGACCAGCATACCAGGGCTTGAAATCAGTTTCTCTCTTGGGTGGGGCTCTGATATGCAGTGGAGTCAGGACCTGCAGTGAGTGAGGTTCCTCTGGCTTCCGAGGCTCCATTGGGGTGGCAGGCAAAGGCCAAAATCTGCCCTTGTGGGGGATTTTAAATTGAATTATTTTTTGTGGAAATTTAAGTTTTTTTTTTTCTCACTTGTACAATGATGGAGACAGACATGGGGCAGAGCTGCTACTGGCTCTCACTGTGTCCAGCAGCTCATGAGGTGCCCAGGAGAGATGGCAGGTTCTAGCCCTGGCCCACCACCCCAGCAGAGCCTCACAACAAGCCAGATGACCCCCCACTCCATGAGGACCTCCATTTTCCCACATCTGGACTTGCCCCTCATCAGAACTCCACCCAGCAGACCAGCCTATCACAGCCCGGCTTGCGTAGCCGCTGCGTGGCCGCTTGCATGGCCGCTTGCAGCCGCACGGTTCATCAATAAAAGCTGGATTTTGAGATGATTACAAGAGTATGATACCCGCACGGGCAGAGCCTAGCAAGCTACCCGTGTCGTATTTGATATGCCAGATACCAGTAACAATTATAGACCTCATTCCCATGATCTGATGGAATGGTTTGAGGCTCTTTATGTTCCTGGAGCAAGCAGGTGCCGTTGGACTCTACTTGCATGAGACAGGTCATATGGAGATGTTACTGGTGCCCGCTTGAGCAAATTGATGATGAACGGGAAGACAGTGATACAATGATGGAAGGATGACTAATATTTGATCTCTAATAAAGGTATATAAAAGAAGCCTTATAAATTATCCCTTTTGATTTGAATTAAAATCTCTGATCAAAAACTTTAGAAATGATTTGTAGGTGCAAATGTTTTTGAATCATATTTTTCTGAATTTGGTAATGAACATCCTCACACTGGGGAAACACACTACTATGGTTTTAAACAAATGAACATGGTTCCCACAAAATAAAAACCTTGGCCAAAACCAGGTCAATATTTACTTTTATTTGCCAAAGATTGAAATAAACTCATGCTATTTTTCAGATCTCACAGGTTATGACTTCAGTGCCCTCCTATTAGAGTTCAACAGACAGTATCAGAATGAACCACTTTATAAATTTCCCCAGGATTAAGGGTCTAAGAATAGTATTGTTAAATGAGAAGGCAAAGGGAAGGAAGGCAGAGAAACAAGTGATCAGCAGGAGAGACAAAGATTTCAGCAACCACTCTTTGTGCTAACTTCTACTTTCCTGCCAGATTTCACGCAAAGCAAGTTTTCACCAAAGCTTTGATCCAGTTTTGCAAAACTTAACCTAAGCACTAGTCCAAGTTCCCTTAGACTCCAAAATACTTCATATGCACCTTTAATTTGTACACTATGACACTGCAGTTTATTTTCTTCTCATCAATTCTTTCTCCATATTTTATAAGCTTGGTGACACTTTTTTCCTAGTCATAATTAAATGCATATCCCATAGCGCAGTGCCTGACATATAGAAAATGTTGAGCAATTGTGCACATAGAACAAAAGTCTAAGTGAACCTCATTGGACAACATACTAAGCTACAAGCTACTTATTCCTTGCATCACTTTCCTCTTTTCACTGGGACACTGGGATTTCTCTCTCTCTTTCTCACTTTCTCTTTTTAAAATAATTTCCGCATTTGGATATTGGGGATTGCTGCAAATAATTATAGCTATACACCTCAATTCCTCCAAACAAAAAGAAGTTGTAAATAAGACCTAACTTCTGGAATCTTCTTAATTTCCCTCCATAAAGTCAAAGTGGAAAGCTTCATCCTCAACTGCCCTCTCTCTTGTATGTGCAATGTCCTTGAAGAGCAACGTGTATGCATATATAACCTGATGGTTGAAAGGAAGTTCTAAATCTAAAAGTGCATTGGCTTGGAATTCAGAGAGCATTTAGGCTATGCCTTAAGTATTTATGTCTATCACCCCCTTGTAATCTTCACAACCACTATGCCCAGTATAAATTTATAACAACCCATATCTACCTTTCTCTAAATTCTCATTCAATTTTACTCTGAATGTCAGGTAGTTTGCTTCCTTATACTCTACCTGAAATTCGTCCAACATAAGGAAGTTAATATCAGTAATATAGTGCACTAAATGTGGAATCACAGGTGGTAAACAACAAACTCTGATTTGTACTGACCTTTATATTTATAAAGTCGGTGCTTATACAACTCCCTCAGAGTCCTAATACTCTCTCTGCTTCAAATCATTCATTTTCTATGTGATTCTGGATACCAACAAAACTTCTCTGCTTACTCTTCCATAAAAAAGGATGACAATTATATAATTTCTAAGTCACCGCTTCACAAATTTTATATGAATAAAGATCACTGTGGGATCTTGTTTAAATGCAATTTATTCAGGGAGGCCCTGGAGTTCTGAATTTCTTTACAAGTTTCTAGGTGAGCTGATGCATGAGATCTGTGCACCACACTTGCAATAAAATAATTCTCAATCCTAGAAAGAGCATTCAGTATAAAGTCAGGAATAAAGCTATCATTAATCCAACATTTCTCCAGTTAACATTAAATGTTAACTGAAGGAGAATCGGGAAGTCAGTAAGACACATGCTAATGAGAATTTTGGGTTGTGTGGAGTTTTGTATCCTTTACAGAAATAGATCTTTGGGTAACAGCTCTCATCCATGTCTCACAGCAACCAGAGTCAATTTCCAAGGACCATCTGCTTGAGCTATAACTTGGGATGACTTTTCATCTGTATTTACTACTTATCTGCCTTCAAATAATCATCCCAGCATATTCAGCAGCTAAGAAGTGCAAAAAGCCTTAAAGGACACATAAATAATAATATCCAGGGTCTGATAATAATAGATAATTGTGCTAATATCATATATCACAACACGGTTTACAGTCATATAACACAATGCAGTATAAAGATGCTTTCTAATTCAAAAGAGAATTTGTTTTGTTTGGGGGTAATTGCTAATATACCCAGGATGAAATGGTAGATATTTTTTAAAAAAAATTGCTATTGTATATTTAAGAATGTGTGTCAGGACACTCAACTCTATTCCATAGGTCCACAAGCCTTTCTTTGTTCCAATACCATGCTGTTTTAATTACTACCACTTTGTAATACAGTTTGAAGTTGGGGAAGGTGATGCCTCCCATCTTATTTTTTCCAAAAATTGCTTAAGCTATTTGTGGGGGTTTATTTTTCCATATAATTTTCAGGATTGTTTGTTCAATTTCTTTGAAAAATGTCATGGGTATAAAGTGGAGCTAGGAATGATTTCAACCCTTGTGCAGGCAGGGTATACAGTCCTTTTTGTTTTCATGAAGAAGCTCCAGAAGATGGACCTTCATCTATTTTCATCTTAAAGACATAAGGTGATGAAATCTCTAGGATGGTATATGAAGCCACAGGTAGTTAGGGGAAGCCCAGTAGCTCCCTCCCCACCATCTTATGGCCATAACTTTTGAGTTTGGGGAAGTAATAAAACCAACGAGCCTAGTTAAGGCTGTCAGGACCTACCTTTTAAGCACAGGAACTTAAAGCCTGATAAGAGCTTTACCCACCTCTAGCACAGAACCAGAAAAGGATGGAAGAGAAAAGGCCAGGAAAATAATATCAAAGAAGACCATCAACTGCTCCCAACTCTACCACTTATTAGCCACCCTAGCAATAGACTCTTGCTAGGGGCAGTTTTGGGACAAACCCTATGAAAGCATACTTGAACAAAGGAATCATGCACATATGCTGTGAGAGCCCATGAACTGTCCGTACTCATTTATGTGTTTATGTGAAGTATATGTAGTGTCTAAGCATGTGTCACTTATATTTGTCTCTCCTCTATAGATGTGAACTTTCGATGTGTTGGGCTATCTGTCCACCCTGGGGAAGCCCTCATTCTTTCTTGAGTGTATCTCTGTCTGTCTGTCTTTGTCTCTGTCTCTGTCTGTCTCTCTCTCTCTCTCTCTCTCTCTCTCTCTCTAACACACACACACACACTTCATCAAGGTTTCCTAATAAGACCCATTTTAACTTCAAATCAATAACCACCTTTTAAGGCCTGGGAAAATATGATACAGGGGAAAAGACAGATAACTGTGAACTGTCCGGTTACCCTCGCTGAAGGCTCCCATAATGGTTGTAGCCATAAAGGCTCTTGTGCATCACTAATGTGGCCTCAAATGCTCTCCCAGCTTCAAAGGGCCAATGCAGCACAGCGTCTTCCACCCAAACATTGAGCTCTCTGTGCAAGTTGGATCAAAATTGCTTGGAGTTATCCTCAGGCCCTCTGAATACCTTTGGGGCAAACCCTTGCAAAAAAAAAAGTCATCCTTAAAGCTTCCTCAAAATGGTCAAAGCCATCTACCAAAAGCCCACCCACAGTGAGTATCATTCTCAATGGGGGAAAAATTGAAAACCTTCCCCTTAAGATCAGGAACACGACAAGGTTACCCTCTCTCACCTCTTTTATTCAATATAGTACTGGAAGTACTTGCCATAGTAATCAGAGAAGAAAAGGACATTAAGGGCATCCAGATAGGCAAGGAAGAAATCAAGCTATCATTATTTGCAGATGGCATGATATTATACTTAGAGAACCCTAAACTCTCAACCCAAAAACTATTAGAAACAATAGATATGTATAGTAGAGTGGCAGGGTACAAAATCAATACCCAAAAGTCGGTGGCTTACCTTACACAAATAATGAAAGAGAAGAAAGGGATATTAAGAAATCAATTCCATTCACAACTGTACCACAGAAAATCAAATACCTAGGAATCAGCTTAACCAAGTGTGTAAAGGACCTATGCAAAGACAACTACAAGACACTGCTTCAAGAAATAAAAGAAGATACGAGGAAATGGAAACACATTCCCTGCTCATGGATGGGGAGAATTAACATTGTCAAGATGGTAATACTCCCTATAGCTTTGTACAGATTCAATGCGGTTCCTATAAGGATACCTATGACATTCTTTAAAGAAATTGACCAAACACTCCTGAAATTTGTATGGAATAATAAACCCCCACGAATAGCTAAAGCAATCCTTGGGAAAAAGAAGATGGGAGGCATCACCTTTCCTAACCTCAAACTGTACTACAAAGCAGCAGTAATAAAAACAGTGTGGTACTGGAATAAAAACAGACCTGTGGATCTATGGAATAGAGTTGAGTATCCTGACACCCACCCTCAAAGACATGATCAGTTAATCTTTGATAAAGGTTCAAAGAGTCCAAACTGGAGTGAGAAAAGCCTCTTCAACAAGTGGTGCTGGGAAAACTGGACAGCTACATGTAAAAAATGAATTTGGACCTCTGTCTAACACCTTGCACAAAAATCAGATCAAAATGGATTAAAGATCTCAATATCAGACCTGAATCCACAAAGTACGTTGAAGAAAATATAGGAAAAACCCTCCACAACATTGAAGCTAAAGACATCTTCAAAGGTGAAGCACCATTAACAAAGCAACTAGAAGAAAACATAAACATATGGGACTACATGAAACTAAAGAGCTTCTGCACCTCAAAAGAAACAGTGACTAAGATACAAAGGCAGTCCACAGAATGGGAAAGAATATTCAGCCAATATCCATCTGATAAGGGGTTAATATCCAGGATATATCAGGCACTGGTACAGCTATATAAGAAAAAAACAGCCAACCCCATAAAAAATGGGGAGAAGAGATGAACAGAAACTTTGACAAGGAAGAAATTCGAATGGCCAAAAGGCACATGAAAAAATGCTCATCATCACTAATCATCAGAGAGATGCAAATCAAAACAACAATGAGATATAACCTCACACCACAGAGACTGGCCCATATTCAAAAGGGTAAAAGTAACAAGTGCTGGCATGGATGTGGGGAAAAGAAGACTCTCATACATTGTTGGTGGGAATGTCGACTTGTACAACCTTTCTGGAAAACAATATGGTCATTCCTCCAAAGACTAGAAATTGAGCTCCCTTTTGACCCAGCCATACCATTCCTGGGAATATACCCTGGGAAGCCAAAAACACACAGCAAAAACACAATCCACACTTTTATTTTCATAGCAGCACTATTCACAATAGCCATAACCTGGAAACAACCAGTATGCCTGAGAACTGATGACTGGATAAAGAAACTGTAGTACATCTACACAATGGAATACTATGCAGCTGTCAGGAAAAATGAAGTTATGAAATTTGCCTATAAATGGATGGACATGGAAAGGATCATGTTGAGTGAAATTAGTCAGAAGGAAAGAGAGAGACATAGAATGACTGCATTTATTTACATGGCATAAATATATCAGGTGATCTTACCAAAAGTGGAAATTACTGCAAACGTGAGGGAGTCAGAGGTTAGGTAAGACAGAGAAGGGAACATGTGCAAATAAATGTCGAAAGGGCTGATACCAACATAGAGCTGAACATTAAATACAGGCAAAAAATGCACATGATGGCTTCCAAGTGTATGTAGTGTAACCCACAATGTGTAGGAGAAGGAAGGGAGAGAGAGGGAGAAAGAAAAGAGATAAAGAACCTGCCATTTAGGCAGGCTATGGGAGGGAGGAGGGAATTGGGGACATTGGTGGTGGGATATGGGCACTGGTGGAGGGCCGGTGCTGGAACACTATGTGACCGAAACCTCCAACATGAACAATGTTGTAATTGTATATCTCACGGTGGTATAACAAAGTATTCATTTAAAAATATAAAATAAAAAAAGACAGAGAAGGGAACAGTGTGCTAATAATTGTCGAAAGTGATAATACCAGCCTAGAACTAGCATTGCATTCAAGCAAAAAGACACACATGAT
This sequence comes from Cryptotis parvus, assembly GCA_021461705.1. NCBI lineage: Eukaryota > Metazoa > Chordata > Mammalia > Eulipotyphla > Soricidae > Cryptotis > Cryptotis parvus. The sequence continues at coordinate 7,956 of JAJIBD010035140.1, forward strand.
AACCTCTAAATGTATGTATTGCAATCCACAATGTGTAAGAGAAGGTAGAGAGAAAAGAAAGAGAGACAAAGAAAGAGAAAAGGAGATGAAGAACCTGCCATGGAGGCAGGCTAGGGGAGGGGGAGGGAATCGGGGACATTGGCGGTGGGAAATGGGCACTTGTGGAGGAATGGGTGCTGGAACACTGTATGACCGAAACCCAAACGTGAACATATTTTAATTGTTTATCTCACAGTGGTATAATAAAATATTAAAAACAAAATAAAATTTAAAAAAAGTCATCCTTAGAAAGGAATTGTTTAGCATGTAAGTACCAATGGAAGGAGATGCAGAGTCCAATAATTATTAATATGAATGACTGAAATAGAGCATGTTTAAAATGACAGGTTTGACTGAGTAAAGGATAAGTAAATGAAATGTGAGATGACAATAATTGTATAAGTGTGGATTGGAATGAATCCTTAATTAGGTTATTTACTTTAGAATCTGGTAAGCAGGAAGCTTTAAAGAGCAATTTGTTTAGATTTCTTGGATAAATAAGTCTCAAATCAATCATAACTTGTGACAATATTTGGAAGGGGGACTTAGAATTCTACAAAGGTGTTTCAGGACCAAACACAGGATAGCTGGAAATGTATTCAATGTCACTAAACCTGTTAAATCAAACCATTTTTGTTTTCATCTAAAATATTGGGTTGAAAAGATATACTTAAATATTTTGAGACCATCTTTTCTAAACAATGCTATAACTGTGCTTATATAAGACACTGTGGAACAAAACAGAATAACTAGAAAGCTTAATGTGTTTCATTTCAGCTTAATGCTCAGTTTCTAAGTAACCTGTATTATAAACCAACATTCATGTGTAGGGGTCATTTTTAATCTCATAGCATGGCACCGAGGAGTTCAGCTCCCTTTTTAAAGTTTCTACAATTGTCCTATATTAAATGGGTGGTGGTGTGGGACCAAAGAGGAGCCAGGATGTAGAATATGACACTAGCATACTCAGTAACTGCTACAAAGACATCATTGGAATAAAACCTGTCACTAAAATAAGACTTCATTCTATTCAGGGTACTAAGGAGTATATGGTTGAAGAAACTACTGAAATAATGCAGAGAAAGGGCTAGCGGCATAGAAAAAGGGAAGAAAAAACAAATTCACTTGAGTCCATGAAATATAATTCACAAAATAGTACAATTATATAACATAATGTCATAGTTAAAATAAACATTTCAGTTACTGGTTATTTTATTTTAACCATTTTGATAGCCACATCCACCTGCCCACATACCAAATTCCACAGGATGGATATGTCATTCCCAACGTTCTCCCTTCTGAAATCCGACATGCCATCTCATCGGTAAAGAAGAGAACAGCACCAGGCCCAAACAAAGTCAGACCTGGACACCCTTAAGAATCTGCCGTCGGTACTCATCAATACACTAGCTCGACTCTTCACACTCTACCTGTCCGAATGCAAGGTGCCCTCCCAATGGAAAACCAGCAGGAAAGTTCTACTGTTCAAGAAGGAGACATTCACGACATCGGCAACTATCGCCCCATCTGCCTGTTGTACATCATCTACAAGCTGTTTACACGAGTCATCCTGAACAGGATTAGCAGAACACTAGATGAAGGACAACCATGCGGTAAAGCAGGCTTCCGGAAAGGATTCAGCACAATCGATCATATCCAGACAGTAACCAAGCTCATTGAGGTTTGTAGGGAGTACAAGATGCCACTCTGTCTCACGTTCATTGATTTACAGAAAGCTTTTGATTCCGTGGAGACTGAAGCAGTCATCGAAGCCCTAGCCAAACAGGGTGTTCAAACCCAATACATCAAGATCCTTCATGAGCTGTATTACGGATTCACCACCAGGATCTCACCATTCTACAAAGAAGTGATCATTGATGTCAAAATAGGGGTTCGACAGGGGGATACCATTTCACCAAAACTCTTCGCTGAAGATATAGTTCTAATAACACCAAACATTAGCCAAGCAGCACAAATGCTGGCTGACTTCGACCGAGAATGTGGAAAGATAGGTCTACAGCTGAATCTAAAGAAAACTATGTTCATAAAGAATGAACTAGTTCCTGAGGCCCCATTCACTCTCAATGGAACAAACATCTTGAATACAGCAGTTATGTGTACCTAGGTCGAGAAGTCAACATGATGAAGGACCTAAAACCTGAGCTGCGCAGGAGGAAGAGAGTGGCATGGAATGCCTTCAAAGGCATCGAAGAAATAGCTAAAAGGACAAAGAACCTCCGGCTCCTGGCACATCTCTTTGACTCCACCGATCTCCCTGCATTAACATACGCCTCAGAGACCTGGGCCCTACGAAAAGCAGGATGAGAATGCTATTTGGGTCTCCCCGAGAGGAATCGAAAGAGCTATGCTTGGAATATCACGTCTCACTCAAGTGAGAGAAGGAATCTGGAGTTCTGACCTCTGTTGCTATTCCAGAATCAAGGACGCTGTGTCATTTGCCAAGGCTTCGAAAATCAGATGGGCTGGACATGTAATGTGATTTGGAGACAACCGCTGGACTAGAGCCGTTATCGACTGGATCACACGGGATGTCAAAAGATCATAGTTAAAACTCCAGAGAGTGAATTTCTGTGAACCGGACTGCAAAATATGATATATATATACATATATATGTATATGTATATATATGTATATATATATGTATGTGTATATATGTGTGTGTGTGAGAGAGAGAGAGAGAGAGAGAGAGAGAGAGAGAGAGTAAAAAGTGGAGGCAGGCCAATGTAGTTGGAAAAATACAGGTTGAGCATTTTACCAGTTGAAAAAAAATACATATACGGTCAAGTTTGAAAGACACACTGAAATGCTGAGTAAGATAAATATTAAGTTGATATATATATGTATATATATGTAAATATATGTATATATAACATAGCCTCAGCATGCTATAACTATAGGCATTGATGTTTTAGAGGAAACTCCAGCTGCTAGAGAAAATGGCAGATCTGTGGTAAAGACAGACTGGTAACATATGTCTTACAAACTATTCCAGGACACCAAGGGCATGATGGCCTAACTTCATAGAGACAGAGTGCAAGTGCAAAATCTCTGAGCACCTTCACCCAGCTAAAATATTACCAGTGTTCAAGGTGAAATAAAAATGGGTTTTGAAGTTTATTTTTCACATCTAAAACTCAACTAGAGTTCTGACACTTTGCAAGAAACTGTAGCAGCGAAGGGACAAGGATGTTTGTGCAAGGAAAATGTGCCAAGTTAGCAAAAGAGTGAAATATGTTGATAAATCTAAATAACAACATGCTGTTAAATAATAAAATGAAAATATAGCTTTAAAATTCTAGAATCAAAAGTTTGGGCAAAATTTAAAAGCAGAAGTACATATGTAATAGAGTTCAATTGTGTCTGTCAACTGAGAGAAAACAAAGAAGACTTACCTTTCAATAAAATATGTATTTTTGTACTCATCTCTTTAAATGCTAATAGTGTAAAATCAGTAGATATAAAATGACAGCATACGTGCTAAACAGAAATAAAAATAATTGGAAAAGTGAAATTATCAAAGTTGAAGGAGATAGAATGTAGGGGAGCCTTGGGGTCCCCAACACTATCAGGACAGAAGTTCTCTTCTACCTCTGAGGCCACTGGGGAATGAGTGAAAACTCACAATTAGACGCTTTTAAAAGTACAAAATCTTTACCACCTCAATCCAATATAATGAAAGAACTCTAGCTCTGGTTCAAACTTAGACCATACAAGAAAGCCCAAGTCTCCCACCAAAGATGATCCTACCAGAAAGGATTCCTATCCCAAAAAGGGGCGAGTGCCTCAAGTCAGTCCCCTTATATACACCAAAGTAATCCTAACTGTTGACAGGGGAGGGTCCTGTCAACAAAGAACCCCAAAAAGCTCCTAGATAGAAGAGGGTAGAAGGGTGGTGCCACACCCTATTACAGGTATAAACAAAAAGTTATGCCAAGGACTAATCCCTTCTTCAGAGATTATCTCTTATGTAAAACACTGAAGAGAGAGAGAGAGAGAGGGGGCTGGTATAAAGTAATATATCTTAATTTCATGGGCTTCATGTAATCTAGATGGTAGGCACATGCTTCTTATCTATTTTCTGCACCAGAGTGATTCTGAATATCTCGATCTCTGTACACTGAAAGGGTCACACTTGCCTGCTTGAGGGCAAACTAGTAAGATCCTTCCTATAATCTTTAAAGATAGTCTCAACCTAGCCAGAGTGGTAGTCTCCTGGTAATTTCTAACTGTCCCATGCTGGGTGCAGTGAATATAAAGTGGAGTTGTGCCTAATCTAGAAAACATAGAAGTCTTAGTAGATGTATAATAATAAGTCAGAAGATACTCATCCAGAGTCAAGGTAACTTCTGTAACTGCCACACCCTCTATCAGAGTTTACATAGAAGAAAGATCTCATTTGAATGAACCTTGGCTTAAGAACATGTAAATAGAGTAAGCTGTGACTGGATAAAACAGCAAAACTCCCAAACTAGCTAAGCCTGACATCCAACAACTCTCCTTTTTTGTTTACAAAAATATAAAAATGCAAGTATTCTAAATAATACATACAGAACAGTGATGCGGAAAGGAACAATTCCAATCACAAGGTAATATATGTTGTCCCAATGTCCGAATTCATTTTGAACCCAGAGTAAAGTTCATAGTGAAATTTCTCCGGCTGTTATGTCAGGGATGACTACAGATGTAATGCCCTAAATTAGTGAGAGTCAATCTCTCATGTCTTATACGAAGTCACATGTCTGAAACAAGGTCTGAAGAACTGATTCTGGAACAGCAGCATCAGTGAAAATGGAAATGAGTCTCAGGAGAACAATCATCAGGAGTTTGATGAATTATCAGGAACACTGGATCAGGTTTCAGGAACACTGGGACAAACGTCTCAAGCACTGGGATTGGTGTCTGGAACAGTGCTACAGGCATTTAGGAAGGCATCTTCAGCAAGGGAACACTGGCACCGGTAACCATACCTGTAACTTAATTTTAGGCAAGACAAAAACACTTTTTGAGATTAATCACAAATAGAGATTTTAGGGCTTTGGTAGGAATCCAAAAACATGAAGAAACTCCAACACCTTGTGAAAGGAAACATTAGCAAAAACTTTTTTTGCAAATTATTAAATTTTTGTAGTGAGCACTGTTTTAGGAGTCTCAGAGTATTGAGCCCTGTAGCACAAGTTTACTGCATTCCGATAACTTATCCTGTGAACAGAATCATAAGAAAAACTTTTCCCATTGATTTGGAAAACTTTTTTGTTTGAATAAACATAAGATTGTATAAACAGAACAAAATTAGAAAGTTAAGGACATACTTCATTAATATGATCATAACTGTATAGCTGATTTTAAAGATGTTTATTTTGATGTAATAAATAAAGATATTTATTTTGAATGTAATAACATGAGACCTTAGTATAAATAAATAATTTTAGCTAAAATTTGGGGCCTAGGCAATAGTACAGCGAGGAGGACATTTGCCTTGAACATAGGCCAACCAGGTTTGATCTCCGGCATCTCTTATGGTCCCCTGAGCACCGCCAGGAGTAACTCCTGAGTTCAGAGACAATAGTAAGCCCTAAGCGTCGTCAGGAGTGACTCAAAAAAGCAAAAAAAAAATCATCATGAGCTCTTAGAACCACATCCAGGCAAATTTACACAAACAGCTCAATAATAGAAGGCTCTGGGACCAGAGTAATGGCTGAAGTGGTAGAACACATTCATAGTATGTTTGAGACCCTGAGTTTAATCTCCAGCACTTCATAGAACCCCAAATTCTGAGCATTCGTTTAGTGCTGGTGGACCTTCAGCATTGCTGGAGTCCTGTTACCTAGGTAAGACTGAAAAAGATTCTGAGAATTAAGAGTACAGAAGCAGGTATCTTTGTCAATCCATCATAAATTCTCAGAAAAATTCTAGGACAATAATATGGACCTCATCGTAGAAGTGAGGGAAATAAGACATAAATTATATGAATAATTTGAGCAGTAAAATATGAGTCAGGGACATGTTAAAGCAGGTCTACAAAGTCTTCTTTCTATAGTGTTCCAACATCATGACCAAAATAGAGTCTTTCTATATGAAAATGGAACAAAAAGTACTTTACTATTTTTCAAAGTGATCTCTGAGTGATGGTAAGGTGCCTCTCAGGCCCTGTCACCCCAACCATCCCTTGAAGAATCCAACTTTAATAATGTCTAGTTTTTAAAACTCGAGTTCCCTATGCATGATTTTCAGATAAAACATATATGTTACTTGATTATTTCAGTGAACACACACAATTATATACACTGAAATGAAAACAGGTGGCTCAGAAAAAGTCACTTGCAAGACTACATTGACAATGGAGTACTGTTTGATCTTTCTACTGTGGTCAATTTGCTTTTTGAGTCAAAACCATACTCTTCTTTGCTGTGTGTTCCAAAGTCATCACGTAAGGATTCTGATATTCAAGAAGAAAAAAAATTATGATAGTATTGACTAAAAATAACATAGAAATAAAAACACAGGTATGAATTCCAGATTAATGTTTGAGCTACACCCTGCCATTTTCTATGAAAGGGTAAATTAACCTCAATACTCAGCTTTACTTCCCTGTAAAACAGACATGAAAGTACTTACTATTCAAGATAATATAGAGTTGCTGGAAGAATATAAAGCACTATTTCAGGTTCCCTGAAATCACTTGTAGTAAAACTGGGTGGAACCATAATCTTCATTACCACTATTAGGAAGGAAGCACTATTATGAAAGAACCCTCTATTTGCCATCAGCAAGCAGAGCTGAAAGAAGCCTCTGAAAAAGCAATGACCTGTCACACAGAGCCTTGGAAATAAATACAGCCTAATTTCTTTGGGGGAGGAGGAATGGAGACAAAAGTTTTCTCCTGTGTAAGAATAAAACAGAATTCCTTCATAGGGGAGAACAAGGGTGTATTAGACATTTGAAGAGGTTTTTTTAATATGTCAGTTTGGAGGTAAGAGGTTTTGCTTGCTTTTTCACTATCATCTCTATGGTATCAGCATAACAGCTGATAGCTGGTATGGCCCCAGCTCAGCTTCTTATTTAAGAGTAAATTGATAAATGAGTATTTCACCTTCCCTTCCACTGTCATGGCTTGACTCACCAGGGAAGGGAAAGTGGCAGGACTTCCAGGCAAATGCTCTGACTAGGGAAGCAAATTGCATATTTGTCTCAAATAACTTAATCTTCCTAGGACAGGGTCCACTGAGCAAAGCACTGAGAGGGCAAAACAAAGCAAAACAGCTCACCTTGGTCTGATGCCCATTGGGACCAGTGATATACTTTTTATACTTTATCTTTGCACAGCTAGAAGGAGATTTTCCTTGAGGAGTATTCGGAGTTTGCTTTACAGCAAAGTAAACCAAGTCTAATTGTAAATATTGAGTTCTCAACAAGTAATTTATAAAGTTAGAATTGAAATCCATGACTGCTTGACTGTGGCATATATTCAGTATAGAATGCTGCCTATCATTTTAATGACATATGCCTGTTTTAAACTTTAATTCGGTTTAAAATGGAAATATTAAAAGGCATTTTAAACAATGTGTGTTCTTAAGCAGCTCGCATATAAAAGTTTGGTAATTTATCTTCAAGGATTAAAGTCTTCTGCTTTTTCCCCTTGTTGAATCTCCAAGGGCTGATGTGTCTCATCATTCCCTAAGGAATTGACTATGGCTGTGATTAGGATTCCTTCTATCTTTATTCTTGCTCCTGCTCCTTCTTAGACTTTCTTTGGGGATTACAAAGCAACACAACAAAGTCAACAAGAACAATGGCAGGGCAAACAAAGCCACCTGTCTCGATTGATCTGTCTCTTTCTTCATTCTCACTGCCATCTTTCTCTCCATATACTGCTATACAATGCTCTGCATCTCTAATTCCCTGCCACATGAAATTCAGTAAAGGCATAATGAATTTCAGACACAAAAGCATCTAATCCTCATGGTACCCTGAGCCATTATGGTGGCAATGTCGGAATTTATAAAAAGAAAAATTAGCATAGCTCTTCACCAGTCATCAGAAGCAAAACTCATGTCCCAGGCACACATAAAAATGTCCTACTTTTAATTTTTAAATTGCTTATAGCTCTCCACCCAAGATTTCAAAGTGGTAGGACTTGGAGCTTTGAATTTAGCATAATTCTGGAAAATAGGCTTATTGAATAATGGAAAATGCTATACTTGAGGATAAGGAGTGTTTCCCTTTATGAGTTTATGTACTTCCTAATTATACTTAGGTTTTCCTTCACGGCATGAGGTGGTGGTCCATGTCAGTTCTGCTTAAGACTTTTCTTCTCTCCATTATAAGTGTGTGCTCAATACCCAAAGGAATATTAAAACAAACCTGTATTTATTTAAAAGTGGCTCTAGTGCTTGCATGCATTGTATTTAAGACATTGACATCAGGAAATTAGATATATGCCTGCCAGCCAAGGCAATTACTTCTACCATTACACTTCCAGATCAAATTATTTTTTTCTTGTAACAGTTTCTCTTAATTGTTCATGCTTGACATTAAGCCCAAATGGTTAAATCTTTGGTTTCTGTGACAATATCTGGCTTGAATTATGAATTGTTTGGTCTTCTTAGAAATCTTATTCTTTACCATTCCTTTCCTTTTGGGTTTTCACTTGTAATTTTGTAGTGACAGGATCATGCCTAAATCAAACTTCGTTTTATTCTTTTCAGTTGTTTCAGCAGACATGGATTTTCAAAATTTACAGTTTACTTCTCATGAAACACAGAATAAGAATTTTCAGCTTCTTTAGCTTTCATTCAGCTGTGCTTTTCAATATGGTAGCAATGATCCATAATTGCTTCACAATTTAAAAAATTTGGGTGAGGTATAGTCAAAGTATACATAGCAAGTTCTAAATATGAAATACAGTATTACTTAACTACAGTAATAATACTGTAGATTACATCCCCCATGACTTTTGATCAGAAGTTTGTACCTTTTGACCCCCTTTAAAGTTACTGATACTGTGTATAATTGTGAATTTTTCAGTAACACCAGTCAAGTACCAGTGGAAATATGAGTTGTAGCTACTATTTTTAAAAACATAAATAGCATTTTATTCTTTACTGCAAAGGTAATACTACCATAATTTGGTGGAAGGGCTCTTACAATTGATGATTAAATTGGCTAATGCAAGATTTTAACTGTAAATAATCTTTAAGAAAGCACCTAAAACAATAATTAAGAGCTAACTACATGCTTCAGAAGAAGATCTTTATCATATCCTCACTATTACTTTCTGAGAGATAATATACAAATGGGATTTTGTTTCAAGCAGTCCACTATGTTCATCACTAGAATTCCAGTGACCTGATACATGCTTAATTGAATAAGAGAAGATTCAATTAGGAAGGGTTCCATGGATTTAGAGCATAAATATTGTGTGAAAGAGAAGGTAGAAGTTGGGTGTGATACAAATTTTGAGTACTTGATGAAATTTAAGTTTCTTTGATGTGATATTTCAGTGGGATACAAGATCCTTGGGGAAGACTGTTATTCAAGTTAAAAATGAAAGTCATTTTAGTTAGAGTTGGTACCTCTGGGATCCTTAGAACATAATTCATAAAACTTGAGAAGCAAAGAGTCCTATGCATTTCTGCCAGTGACCATGTCTATGAGATCATGGAGATATTAACATCAACTGAGGAGATGTAGTCCCTTGGAACTTGCACAGTAGGTCGCTGTGCTGATTGACCTTAAGATACAAGGAGCAGCAGCTCCTGGGAAGAGCTGATACAATAGCACCAGAACTTCACTGGGAACATGAAGAGTAGGAGATGAATGTAGGACAGGAAGTGTACCTTATGGAAAAGAATGGAAGTTAAGATGACAAAGAAATGCTGCATATTTTTCAATGTCCATACAACCCTGAAAAAATAATTATTATACATTTCAGTTTTTATCAATATTTCAATATGTATGTGATTTTCAGTATGGCTGAAATGGATACAATAATCAAAACTCATATATTTGGGTAAAATTATACTAGATTACACGTTACACTTGAGATATAATTATACAATAAACACTGATGTGGGGACAGATAAGTTAAATAATTCTCCCTTCTACATGTTGTATCTATACTATTGTGTAGGGGTTGCCTGGTAATATAGTTAATTTAACTGGTCCTTAAGAAAATCTCACCCACATTAAAAATATGTCCAGTCAAAATATAAGGGAATGCTGGGGGGTAAGAAATATTAAGAGATAAAAGGAGTCCCAGCCTCTCCCAGGGCAAATTCCTTTTTGATTTATAAGACCACAACTTCTCATTGATTCCCAACGAGTGCCCAGGCAGATGACAGGCAAGCAGCAGTTCTCACCCAGAGAACTTTCCTTGGCTTTAGAACCAAGGAAAGACAGTGGGACAAAAAGCTACTGGAGTCAAGGCCATGAGAGGAGGCAAAGGAATCAAAGTGAAAGGCTACAAACAGTCAGCAACATACCAAGCTGAAAGGAAAGTGATAGACGTTGGGAGCCAGAATCAGTGAGGCCAGGTAGATTTTGTGGGCTAAAACTAGCAGGTTACCAACACAGGCCAAGGACAATGTACACAGTAACCAGTGAGGAACCAGCATGAGGCTGGTGCATGGAACATTGGCAGATTCCAAACACCTTCTTAAGTCGGTTAAATAAACATCCCTAACTTCATAAGCATTTATTTTGCATACAGATATTTCAAATGAAACTCAAGGACCCACAACTCAGGAATAAAACCAAGAGATATTTTAAATATCATTAAAGAATAAAATATTCCCAAGAATTATAGAAACAGCTTAGTTTTTGCTGATTAAATAAAGAACTGAGGAAACTGATATAAGTTGGGGCTTTACAAAAAACACCTATGAACCAAAGCTATGGCTTAATAGTGTGGCACATGGAGAGCTTATTATCTGTCCTCTTTCTGATGTCCGGATGCTCTATTTATTAAAAGAAATATGGGAGTTAGCTGAGTAAATATTGGAGCAAAAGACTGAAATCAAATAATTCACTCTAAATCTGAGTCAAATATAAAAGGTCATGCCTTCCCTATTGCTTAGAATATGGAAAACTTATTTTTTCCCTTTCTCCTCCTTAGTATAAGGTTCACCACTATCGAAAAACTGGAGCTCTTACCTTGTTTTGTCACCAATTTGCTAGGTGACCCAGATCAAAAACTCCATTTATCTCAATTTTCTCACAGTTAATATGCAAACTATGCTCCCATTATATTTGTGAAAATATGAATGGATAACAAGAAAAGATATTGAGGATGATGTTAACAGAATACATGCTAGATATCAAGTAATTTTACTAGTCTAGTAATACCTTTCAAAAATAACCTATGGTGTACATCACAAATTCCCATTTGTGGCATTAATCCACTCAGAATCTGAATATTGCCATTAATTTGGAGAACTACAAAGATTGGAACATGCAATTTTTCTTATTTCACCAACAAAATCTTGGGTTTATGATGTGAGATAGTTCTTATCTTTGCTCTTTATGAACTAATAGGCTAATAATTACAACAGAAATAGCTACAACCTGCTTATTTTGTTTAATCTTGAGGGTGTTACTCTAAGGTACTAAATTCTTTATAATGATTGGCAAGGAGTCAACACTAGCATCCCATTTTCTATCATTCTCTATTCTATGAACAAGTTTGTAGTAGGATCTTGCCTGCACATAACTTTTTGTGGCTCCTTCAGAATTCCCCCCCACCATTTATCTCTGATACCTCAAAATAAAATTGCCCTCCTTCTAAATTTACCTAGAGTAGCTTATTTTTATTTTCTGTTATCAGCAACTTTAACTCGTTTGATTGGAATTATCACCTGTATTTAAATAAGGAAATCAAGAATCTCACTGATGTCATCAATGCTGCTGCTGGTCCTGAGTTATACAAGATCATCCAAGAATAAACTTTTGGCATACCATCCCCCAAGCATCCTCTTTGCTCAGGCTCCTTCCTGGTCCTTGTTCTTTTTTGGCCTCTTTCACCATCACCACTTTCCTATAAATAGTTGTTAGTTTGAATAATGGAATTGCATTCTTATTTTTAAGAAATCTAGTTTTAATCCTAGCAGATATTAGCCAAAGTTAATTCAAGATTAATATTTAGAGACATGTAAATCTCTATTATCTATAGGGTATCATTTCAGGTATTTTAAATAAACAATGAATGGTGTTTTGGTATCATACATGGTTTTAAGTTCTTTAACTATATTTTGTTGGAAATTGTAAGTGATAGGAGACTGTTTTATAGCAAAGGCAGCTCAAATAACACAATGAAATAATGAAGAATTGGTGAATATAAAATGCAAGGAATAGGGGGCTGGAGCGATATCCCAGTGGGTAGGGCGTTTGCCTTGCACACGGCCGCCCATGGGCCCGGGTTTGATCCCGGCATCCCATATGGTCTCGAGCACCGCCAGGAGTAATTTCTGAGTGCAGAGCCAGGTGTAACCCTGAGCATTGCCGGGTGTGACCCAAAAAAGCAAAAAAAAAAATGCAAGGGAATAGGGGAAACTCAGAATCTTTAATCAGTGGATTCTGACTATATTATTCATCTCTAAAAAAGTAAAGGAATCTTTGGATATTCCCAAGTTAACTTTGAATTAGAATGCAAATACTTTAAGCAACCATATAACTAGCATAAGGAAAAAATGCAGGGAGAACAGTGGAGTCAAAGAGATGTGCCCAGAGTCGGAGGTTCTTTGTCCTTTTAGCTATTTCTTCGATGCCGTTGAAGGCATTCCATGCCGCTCTCTTCCTCCTGTGCAGATCAGGTTTTAGGTCGTTGATCATGTTGATTTCCTCCACCTAGGTAGACATAACTGCTGCATTGGAGATGTTTGTTCCATTGAGAGTGAATGTTCTCCCTGCATTAACATATGCCTCAGAGACCTGGGCCCTACTGAAAGAAAGCAGGATGAGAATGCTATTTGGGTGTCCCAGAGGAATCAAAAGAGCTATGCTTGAAATATCACGCCTCACTCAAGTGAGAGAAGGAATCGGAGTTCTGACCTCCGTTGCTATTCCAGAATCAGGGATGCTGTCTCATTTGCCAAGGCATTGAAAATCAGATGGGCTGGACATGTAATGTGATTTGGAGATGACAGCTGGAATAGAGCCATTACCAACTGGATCCCACAGGATGTCAAAAGATCACGTGGCCACCCACCCACAAGATGGTCAGACTTCCTTGTCAAGACCCTGAAGGGAACGGTTTGAGGCTCTTCATATTCCTGAATCAACCAGATGCCATTGGGCTACATTGGCACGTGATAGGGTCCAATGGAAATGTTACTGGAGCCCGCTCGAGCAAATCGATGAATAATGGGATTCAAGTGATCAAGTGATCAAATGAAGGAAAAAATGAGAAAAGTCCAGGTTTGAGGTTTGCATTACATACGGAAAGCAAGGGTTCACCTGGCTTTATAACAGAATATAAACAAGAAGAAAATATAAGTTAATCCTAACAGCTACTAAGGGGTACGATCCCCCAAAAAAAAATCCTGATATGTCAACATGAATTCACCTTTAAGAAAGTATGTGATACACAAGAGGGAAGTATTATGAAAGTTTATCAGGAATACCAAAGGTGGTGAACTGGAGTACATGTCATCAGCCTGACTACTATTATTAAATGACAATTAGAGAAAATAATCTCATTCCTGAGTGAATGGAAATAAAGATTATAAGATGCTAAACATGATTTGATTGCTGATATTAACCGTGATGAAATTCCAGGCCAACTGTGAACAATATATACTAATGCCCCTTGGATGTAAATAAAATAACAAGGGCCAGGCTAAGTTCTTGAGAAAGGTCTGAGACTAAAATCCCAGGGTAGTTGAAGTGGTAAGAAGGAGAATAAGTGCCTTGTCCCATTGAATTTATAATACCATAAATTTTGCTCTATTTTTCTTATTTCGCAGATGGTAAGAATTCAGACTTTCTTGCAGATCCATGCCTCCACAGAGAGAACACACCCAGGGAAAATACTATTTTTAGAACTAACCTCTGAGTAACGTTCTCATGAGAATGGCAGTTTGTACTGTTTTCTAAAGAAATTAGGGGAGATTTAAAGCATATCTTGACAATTGGCTTAGGTCACTTTCTTTATTCAAAATAACTGAACCGAAGTTCCAGGTTTCAGGCACCTAAGATTCACCTGCAGAGTTTGTTGAGTTTAGATTACTAGTGCAAGCTCGGTTCCTCTAAACAGTAGTTTAAGGAGGAATCGCTGAGATTCTGCCTGTGGTCCAGGAACCCACTTCATTGACCTCAATGAATCTTGGGGAACCTCTAAAGCTAAAGACACCAGCCTTTTGGTTTTGTTTTGGTTTTGCCTATTTGGGCCCACACCCGGAGATGCTCAGAGGTTATTCCTGGCTCTGCACTCCAGTATTACTCCTGGCACTACGGGGTACCATATGGGATGCAGAGGATAGAACCGGGTTGGCCGTGAGCAAGGCAAAAGCCTTCCTTGCTGGACTACTCACTCCTGGCCCCCGACACCAGCCTTTCTAACTTTACTACCCTCCGTTTAAAGTGGCCTCCAGAGCACTCGTTTTCTGTTCATTGCTCTTTTCAGTTTTCTGTCCATCAAGTGCTCTCACTGTTTCCTTCTTTTTTCCTTCCACGTAGAGCTGCTGGAGCACTGACTTGGGCATGCATAAATATTTCATGGAATACTCTCTGCTTAAGGTCATTTTTGGAATAATAATATACAAACCAGCCACTCAAACCCCAATTCCTGGTGGTTAATGAGCCAAATAGGCCTTTTCCGTGAACCTCTGTTAAAGAGAGATTTTCTGGACAATGCGGGGTCAAGTCTCTTGGGTCTTTTATCATATTTTTCACCTTAGATTTATCCCAAAGCACTTGGGAATGGTTTCTCCTGCCACAGCAACTGCTAGAACTGTTACATTGCCTAACTTTTCCCCAGATTCCTTTTCAAGTCTTCAGTCCTGCTAAAGTTCATGCATATCGCATTTCAACATCTAATAGTCACAGATTTTATGACTCCCTCAAAGATCATTTTTGCAAAAGGAAAATAATGGGATATGACCACTATGTGGAAGTTGTAAAAACATGTGCAAGTGTACCTGTTTAGACCATTTCCACCACTGTAACTGAGAGACCAGGGACAAGTTGACAAAAGCGTTTTGTTGGCAAAGATTCTCTCTAGTTGGAAAATGACGGACTCATTTCCTCTGAGGAACCCTTCATTCCTTTTCTTTAGGAAAAGAATTGGAAAGCACACTTTTAGGAAGGGTAGTTTACAGGTTGGTGCGTGTCAGCTTGATTAATGAATTAAAATCGGGCCTGATTCCCTGAAGCATGCTTCCAATGGGATCATAAACAAAGATTTCTGATTTAGGTTTCCACCCTCTTATTCTTTAAAAAAGTTAAAGAGAGATGTTCTCAACATTTTTAACCATCTCTAACCAGACACACTTTTTAGATTTCAATATTAACCTCAATGCAAAATATTTGTTGTGAAATTAGACCAGATTTGAAGTCAGTGGACCCCCCACAGGTGTATTTGAGACAGGAAGGAGAGAAACTCACTTTCTCCTGATCTGCCTTTGCCAAACTGGAACTGGCTGAGAAATCTAGGACTGATAAATTCTATAATGAGCCCTGTGCGGCATGGACCAAAACCCTTCCAACCCCAAGAGGTGGACATCAAACCAAATCTCATGTCCGCTTGGTCACCTCGCATAGAATCCCAACTCCCAATCTTTCGGGTAGCTGCGGACTCAGGCTGGAGCAAAGATTACCTCTTTGCAGGCAGGTCAGTTTTAGACCTTACCCAGTAGTTCAGGGTTCTTGTCTTTCTCAAAGAAAGGAATTTCAGAGGAGACAAGCAATGAAGCAGTGAGGTAAAAAATGATTCTATTTGGAATATTTTTAGGACTGGGTAGGAGGAAAAGAGAATGAGAGAGACAGAGAGAGACAGAGAGACGGAGACAGAGACAGAGACAGAGAGAGACAGAGATAGAGACAGAGACAGAGACAAAGACAGAGAGAGGTATGCACACAAGGGAGAACACAGGCTTCTCCAAAGATGGAGAGAAAGTCACAGTACACATCTCAAGAGCGCAGATGCAAGCAACTCAAGTGCTCTGCTAGGTGGGCACAAACAGCACTTGCTCAGGCAGCATATGCACTTGCTTTCTTTGTTCAAGGTAGCTTTCAGAGGGTTATCTAAACTGTCCCCACTTGGAGCTTCTGCCTACATGAGAAACTGTTGCCAGGGTGGTTGCCCAAGGGGCTGAGTTGGGAGGGGTAGATAACATTCTTTGAAATTCCTTTAATGTTGCCTTTGAAATTTACAAGGTAAGCCTTTGTCCCTGCTGCCTTCTCTGGGTCTCTTGGATCCAAGTGAATGCCTTGGTTCCCTGTTTCTGTAAAGCAGGCATTTGGGGGGCCTCTGGGCTATTAGTTTACTGTTTCCCAGAAATTCCATTGCCTTGAGCCCTTTCCTATCTACATGTCTGTCTATCACTTGCTCACTTGATCAATGACATCCGTTATTCGTGGATTTGCACAAAGGGCACCAGTAACATTTCCATTTAACCCTATCATGTGCCAGTATAGCCCAATGGCATCTGGTTGCTTCAGGAATACAAAGAGCCTCAAACCATTCGTTCAGGGTCTTTACAAAGAAGTCTGACCATCTTGTAGGTGGGCAGCCATGTGATCTTTTGACATCCCGTAGGATCCAGTTGTAAAGGCTGTAGTCCAGTGGTCATCTCCAAATCACATTACATGTCCAGCCCATCTGATTTTCGACACCTTGGCAAACCAAGACAGCATCCCCGACTCTGGAACAGCGACAGAGTTCTGAGCTCCAGATTCCTTCTCTCTCACTTGAGTGAGGCGTGATATTCAAAGCATAGCTCTTTTGATTCC
>JAJIBD010035142.1:0-11772 GCA_021461705.1 Cryptotis parvus
AAGATTTGCTGAATTAAACATAATTTTATTAAAGTTTTTAGAATTTCAGGAGTATTTCAGGTTTCTTTTTTAAAACCACATATTTATGCTGTGAAATTAAGTATGGTCCTGTTAGTAGTCTTAGTGGAAAATTACCAAAATGATGATACCAAGGCTAAATTAAAATGCAATAATATGACTGCTTGAAAGGATTTCTTATTATCAGATTTTTAGGAAATAGTGTCTGGGCATCTGTCTGTCTTTCAATCTGCACCTGTAATGAATAGGCACATTAAACTATCAAAGTCATGTGTAACTATATAGGTCAAATGACAAAAAAGCGAAGATTTATGAAGACAAATAGCATTGAAATGGCAGGAACTAATTCTAGGTGAGCTATCCTAGAGATGACAGCTAAATTCACTCATACACCCTAATTATAACCAACAGCAATTCATTAGATGCATGAAATGAAATAAAAATCACCAGTAACCTGGAGCAGTGTATTCCTGCTGGGAATATCCATAAAGCAGGCAGCAAGCTGAATGCAAAAAAATCTATTCCATACTGGGTAGAAAGATTTCTATTTTGAAAAATGCACTAAAAGAAAAACTGGTTCCCTCTGAGAAATCCTGTACAAGGAAAATAATTCTTTGGTTATATATTGTCTGCTATAACTAGTTATAGACTAAGTTTTAATTACTTTTCCTCAACATGTTACCTACAAACAACGATGAGCAAAATCAAAATAACTAAACTGAATAAAATAATTTAAGTTGCAAAATAGTTTATTGGACTTTTTTTTTGTACATTAAAATCTGAAGGCATGAATGTACTGAAATTATGATTTCTTAGCCAATGCTTTCCAGAATTTTTCCCATTGTAGCAATCATAAAACAGAATTATTGGATAGCCCTAGACTGTTGGCAGCAGATGAGCAGACTGCACTGTGAGCTACAGTCCAAGTGACCCAAGAACAACAAAGAGTTTCAGGGGTCCTGAACGTAGTTAATATGCACCTGGGCTTCTCCCCAGCGTTAGTAAAACCAGAGTTTGATTCTAATATGTACACAGAAGAATAGATCTCTACATTCTCTAAAACAAATGTACATTTTCCTGTTTTTGTATATTTGGGAAAACACACAAAGATTTTTTTGTCAGTATTGTTTCTACGTACAATTGTACTTGGAAAGATGAACGTCCTTCAATGATGCCAAAATAATTAAGGCTGGAAGTATAATATATTTTAAACTGGAACAGAGATTATGTTTGGGACATTTCTCTTGTCTTACCCCACAGAGACTATTGTTCTGAGCTTATTAAAAAGAAAAGCAAAACTGTATTTGTGTATAT
Organism: Cryptotis parvus; assembly: GCA_021461705.1. Classification (NCBI taxonomy): domain Eukaryota; kingdom Metazoa; phylum Chordata; class Mammalia; order Eulipotyphla; family Soricidae; genus Cryptotis; species Cryptotis parvus. The sequence continues at coordinate 1,333 of JAJIBD010035142.1, forward strand.
ATATGTATATATATTTATGTCATGCAAATAAATGCGGTCATTCTATATCTCTCTCCTTCTGGCTAATTTCACTCAACACGATCCTCTCCATGTCCATCTATTTACAGGCAAATTTCATAACTTCATTTTTCCTAACAGCTGCATAGTATTCCATTGTGTAGATGTACCAAAGTTTCTCTATCCCGTCACTAATTTTCTGGCACTCTGTTGTTTTCTAGATTTTGGCTATTGTGAATAATGCTGCTATGAATATAAAAGTAGGGATGGTGTTTCCGCTGTGTGTTTTTTGACTTCCCAGGATATATTCCCAGGAGTGGTATGGCTGGGTCAAATGGGAGTTCAATTTCTAGTCTTTGGAGGAATGTCCATATTGTTTAACAAAAAAGGCTGTACCAGTAGACATTCCCACCAACAATGAATGAGTGTCCCCTTTTTCCCCGCATCCACACCAGCACTTGTTGTTCTTGCTCTTTTGGATATGTACCTGTCTCTGTGGTGTGAAATTATATTTCATTGTTTTTTTTATTTGCATCTCTCTGATGATGAATGATGATGAGCATTTTTTCATATGTCTTTTGGCCATTCAAACTTCTTCCTTGCTGAAGTTTCTGTTCATTTCTTCTCCTCATTTTTGATGGGGTTGGTTGTTTTCTTCTTGTAAAGTTCTACCAGTGCCTGATATATCCTAGATATTAATCCCCTTATCAGATGGGTATTGGGTGAATATTCTTTCCAATTCTGTGGACTCTCTCTTTTTATCTTGGTCACTGTTTCTTTTGAGGTACACAAGCTTTTTAACTTCGTATAGTCCCATATAATTATCTTTTCTTTTAGATGTTTTGTTAGTGGTGTTTCTTCTTTAAAGATGTTTTTTAGCTTCTATCTCATGGAGGGTTTTTCCTATATTTTCTTCAATGTACTTTATGGATTCAGGTCTGATATTAAGATCTTTAATCCATTTTGATCTGATTTTTGTGCATGGTGCTAGACAGAGGTCTAATTTCATTTTTTTACATGTAGCTGCCAGTTTTCCCAGCATTATTTGTTGATGAGGCTTTCCTTGCTCCATTTCATACTTTTTGCTCCTTTATCGAATATTAATTGTTCATGTTTTTTGAGGCTGGTTGTCAGGATACTCAACTCTATTCTATAGGTCCACAGGTCTATTTTTATTCCAATACCCTATTGTTTTTAATTACCACTGCTTTGTAGTAGAGTTTGAATTTGGGAAGGTGATGCCTCCCAACTTCTTTTTTCCCAAGGATTGCTTTAGCAATCCGTGGGGGTATTATTCCATACAAATTTCAGAAATGTTTGGTCAATTTCAAGAAGAAATTTTAATGGCCAAAAGGCAAATGAAAATGTGCTATCACAGCCCAGCTCGCGGTTCATCAATAAATGCTGGATTTAGAGATGACTACAAGAGTATGCCACCTGCAGGGCCAAAGCCAGGCAAGCCTCCTGTGTCATATTTGTATGCCAAATACCAGTAACAATTATAGACCTCATTCCCAAGACCAGATGGAATGGTTTGAGGCTCTTTATGTTCCTGGAGCAAGCAGGGGGCCCTTGGGCTCTACTTGCATGAGACAAGACATATGGAGATGTAACTGGTGCCCGCTCAAGCAAATCAATGATGAATGGGGAAGACAGTGATACAGTGTAATATATATATTATGATACCAATATCCAAGGTCAGGTGAAATGTGGATCAGGAGGTCTTGCCAAAGGTGGAAACTACCACAAATGTGTAGGGAGCAGAGGTTAGGTAAGACATAGAAAGGAACAGTGGACCAATAATTGTCAAAAGTCTATTACAATCCATGACATGTAAGAGAGGGAAGAAAGAGAGAGAGAGAGAAAGAGAGAAAAGAGATGGAGAACCTGCCATGAGAGGCAGGCTAGGGAGGGAGGAGGGTATCAGGGACATTGTGGTGGGAGGTGGGCACTGGTGGAGGGATGGGTGCTGGAACACTATATGGCTTGAAACTCAAACATGAACATTTTGTAATTGTCAAAAAATAAATAAATAAATGTTAAAAAAAGAAAGGCAAAAAATTTTCTTCTTTGAGAAGAATTTCTGTTCATTCATTTTCATTTCTTAATGGAGTTGGATTTTTTTTTAAAAAGCTCCATCAGTGTCTTGTATATTTTTGATATTAACCCTTATCAAATGGGTTTTTAGGTAAATATTCTTTCCCATTCTGTGGGCTGTCTTTGTATCTTGGTCACCATTTCTTTTGCAGTGCAGAAGCTTTTCAGTATCATATAATCCCTTATGTTTAACTTTTGTTCCATTTGCTTTGTCAGTGGTATTTGTCTCTGAAGATACCTTTAGCTTCAATGCTGCAAGGGTTTTTCCTATATTTTCTTTGATGTACCTTATCAGATTCCAGGTTTGATATTGAGATCTTTAATCCATTTTGATCTGATATTTGTTCATGGCATTAGAAAGAAATCTAAATTCATTTTACATGTAGCTACAATTTTAATAGCACCACTGGTTGAAAATTTCTTTGCTCCACTTTATATTTTTTGCTCCTTTATCAAAGATTATGTAATTGTATTTTGAGAGGGTGTGAGTCAGGATATTCAGTTCGATTCCATAGGTCTACATGTCTGTCTTTATTCAAATACCATGCCATTTTAATTACTACTGCTTTGTAGTACAGTTTGAATTGGGAAGGTTAATACCTCCCATCTTCTTTTACTCAAGGACTGCTTTAGCTTTCTTGGAGCTTTATTATTCCATACAAATTTCATGAGTGTTGGGTCAATGTCTTTGAAGAATGTCATGATAACTCTTTAGGGACCACATTGAATCTATATAAGGATCTAGGGATCATACTATTTTGACTATGTTAATTCTCCCATTCCATGAGCAGGGAATGTGTCTCCATTTCCTCAGGTCCTCTTTCATATCTTAAGCAATGTTTTTTATTTAATTTTCTTTGTATAGATACTTTATATCCTTAGTCAAACTGATTCCTAGCTCACTTGCTGAACAACCAGTGGGTCATAGAATAAATCAAAGAAAACCCAAAGATTCCTGAAAACAAATGTAGACACAAACTATAAGAATTTGTGGCATAGAGCAAAAGAGGTGTTAAGAGCAAAAAGTTCATAGCTCTGCAAGCATTCCATCAGAAAGTAGAAAAGGGCCCACATAAACCATCTGACTTCACATCTTAAGATCTCAGAAAGTGACCCACAAAAGGAGCCCAATGCAGGCAGGAGAAAGGACACAATAAAACTTGGGAGTGGAATTCAACAACCTGGAATACCAACAAACAATCCAAAAGATCAATGAAACCAAGAGATGGTCCTTTTAAAAATAAACAAGATCAACAAACCATTTTGCAAGACTCCCAAGGAAAGGGGAAAGAGAGACCCAAATAGATAAATCAGAAGTGAAAAGGGGGATATCACAGCAGAAATCGCAGAAATTCAAAAGATTTCTTTTTATTCATCAGTTTACTTTGAGTCTATATGCTATGAAACAAGAGAACCTGGAACAAATGGACAAATTCCTAAATTCCTATAACCTCCCAAGGCTGAAACAAGACCTGGGACAAGCCTATAACCATCAAGGAAGTGAAACAGTAAGCAGAAGTCTTGCCCAAACACAAAAGCCCAGATCCAGATGGATTCACTATTGAATTCTTTCCAAACTTTTAAAACTGTCCAAACCTACTGCCAGTCATTTCCAGGCTCTTAAAGGGAAATAGAAGAAGCAGAAGCTACTCCAAAATAGCTTCCATGAGGCAAATATCACCCTGATTGTCAGGGGAACCGCTGGGGTCCCTAACAATATCAGGATCTCATGACTCCAGCACAGTTCCAAAAGACTTTTATTAATTCAATAATAAAACAAGCTCTGCCACTACAATTAAAACAATTGGATTCCCCAGACCTCCAGCTCTTGGTCAGAACTTAGACCATACTGGGGCCCAAGCCTCCCACCAAGTCAGTCCCCTTATATATACAAAAGTAATCCTATCTTCAGGGAGGGAAGTGTCAACAAAGATCAACGAATCAGCTTCTAGGGGGTAGTAGGAGTGGTGGTACCATCCGAGGATGGTACCACACTTGTTTCAGATCTAAACAAATGATTATGCCAGGGACTAGTCCCTTTTCTCAGAGATTATCTCTTATGTCAAAACACTTGGAAAGAGAGGGAGAGAACTGGTATAAAGAAATACAACTAAAATGGATGTATATTCATGGGGAGACACATCATAATTTCTATGGAGTTCATGCCATCCTAGATGGTACCCACAAGGTTTGTCTATTTTTTATTCTGCACTAAAGTGATTATTTGTGTCTTGTCCTCTGTTCACTGAAAGGGTCATGCTTGCCTACTTGAGGGCATGATCCTTCCTTTTATCTTAAGCAATAGTCTGAATGTAGCCAAGTGGAGTCACCTGGTAAATTCTAATTGTCCACATTGGTACCAGTGGGGTACTAAGAGGAATTGTGTTCAATCTAGATAACGTAGAAATCATAGTAGATAATATAGTAATATTTCACAAGTTACTAATCCAGAGTCAAAACAACTCTTGTAACTGCCATACCCTCCATCAGAATAGAGATCTCATTAGCATGAACCCTGGCTTAAAAAACATGTAAATAGCTTAAACTGTAAGTGGATTAAACAGCCAAGCACACAAGCTATCTAGGTCTCTTCATCCAACCCCTAATACCCAAAGAATGCAGAGATGAAAAAAAAAGAAATTACAGACCAAATCTCCCTGATGAACACAGATGGTAAGATCTTCAACAGAATACTAGCAAATAGAATTCAAAGACTCATCAAAAGATTATACACCATGACCAAGTAGGATCATTCTGGGAATGCAAAGGGATAGTTCAACATTCACAGTTCATCAACACAATAGATCATATCAATAAGAGAAAAAACTAAAAACCATATGATCATATCAAGGGATGCAAGAGAAAGCACTTTTTATTAAGAGACTATCTTTTCCCTTTGGTATTGGCTTTGCCACAGGTTAGACATACATACAGGAGTGTTTATTTATCTCTGTTATATTTCATTAGTCTGTATGCTTATTTTTGTTCTGAAGTCACACTGTCTTAACAACTATTGCTTTGTAGTATAATTTCACGTTAGGCACATGGTACCTTCATTTTTGTTCTCTTTTTTTCTCAAAAATTCTTTAGCTATTTTGAGATGTTTTGTGTACTCCACAGAGTTCTCAAATTCATTGCCTCTGCTCCCCCTTGTGGCCAGGAGCATCTATTTGTCCCTTGTCCCCCTCCTCACTGGAAGGGCCCACTTGGCTCCTGTGGGTCACAGGAAGTCCCAGGGTTCTGGGATCCATTCTTTGCTGATGGGCCAGGGGGAGCTACATTCACCCGGTGTCCTCTACCCACATATAATTCATTTGTTTTTATTTGAAAAGGGAAACAACATACTTATGCTTTAGAATAGAAATTTCACAAAAAAAATAAAGGCAGCACAGGCGGTAGAGGTATTTTGCTCTATTATCCTCCACATCTTCTGCTCCTAGGTAGCCATGACGTATCTCCGACAGCTTCACAATGGTGAAATAAACTCCTCTGACCATAAATATCCCAGTGTCTCAAGAGGTAGTCCATTGAATACCTTCATTTGCATATTTGTTTAAAAGTTCTTCATAGTTCCTAGGTAGGATCACACATATCCCTGTGATTCTCTCATTCTGCTGTATCACAAAACATTGCATGTTTTGGAAATGCTAATGTTTTTTCCTTTTAATTATTTTCTTCTTTTGGTTAATGTCTTCCCTTTCTTTTTTTGGGGCCACATTCTATAGTGTGCAGGGCTTTCTCCTAGCTTCTGGCAGTTTGGGGGGACCATATAAGGTCCTGGACATTGAACCCAGGTTGTCTGCATTCTTTTCCTTGCGAAAAAGCTTTCACCCTATCCACGTGCCCTACCCTATTCCTCCAGTATCTTATCCTCACGATTTATACATATATATGCACTAGTATCCTATCCTCAAACAGGAGATGCCCCTGCTTGCTATCAAGCAAACAGATAGCCTGAGTACACTTGCTTGCAACAGGACATATGGAGATGTTACTGGTGCCCACTGAGCAAAATCAATGAGCAACTGGAAGACAAGTGAAGTGATACAAGTGATCCTATCCTCATGATTTCTTCTATATTACATTGCACATTTACATTCTTCAATTTTATTACCAACTTGTCAACATTGGTTTGATTTTCTGCGTGAGTGTATCTGTATGTTTTGTAAGAGCATAACAATATTTTTTTGCTTTTTTTTGGGTCACACCCGGCCATGCTCAGGGGTTTCTCCTGGCTCTGCACACAGGAATTACTCCTGAGCGGTGCTCGGGGAACCATATGGGATGCTGGGGATCAAACACAGGCGGCATGGGCTGTCCACGTGCAAGGCAAACACCCTACCCGCTGGGCTATCGCTCCGGCCCCAAGAGCATGCCAATTTTTCACTGATACTACCATTAGAAAGACATTCATTTTCCTACTCATTCATTTGAAGAATACTAATTCAGACTCAAGCCCTGAAGGCACAGCAATGAATCAAACATACTTTCATAAAGTAGATGTCCTAACACTAACCACATGTGTTTATTAATTGATGCCCTGAACTTTCTTCCTACCATTCTTCCCTTTCTTAAACACATGTAAATACCCTTAAATGTTAAGATCAGGGAAACAATTCTGGAATTTTTTTGATTCATGATGTGTAGTCATTGTTATAATATGAATATCAATAGAGACTAATATAAGAATCCTCTGATCAAGTTTATATCTTATATTCTCACTGACTCTGGGTCTTATTCTATTTTGGAGTCTTGGTCTTTTAACTGTGTTTCCAAAACCCTGGTGCATGGGCATTTGGTCTGCACAGTGCATTCTCTTAAGCATACCATGTTTTCTCTTCCTGTCTCAGAAACTTAGAACTTAGTTCTGTTTAGATCTGTTCTTTAGTACACTGCATTGAACATTATTAAGCTTATTCCAAATTATGTCCAAAACTTGTTTTAGTTCTTCAGAACATTATAATCATATCCATTTCCTGAGTGTTCAAATATCCCACTGAGATTTCTTTGTATAGCCCAGTAGTCTCTAATTCTCCAGCTACAACATCAAACATGCTTAGTTCTTTTCCTTGTGAAAAATGTTTCATCTACAATTAAAAATGTGTCTATTAGTCTTTTAAAATTAGTAAATAGAATTTGGAGCAAAAACCTGCTGCTTTAGCAAGAAACATCTATCTCTACTGATTTTTTCCTAATCTGCCTTTTATTTCAATTTCATGTATAAAATGATCCTTTAGGGCAAGTGGACCCTGTTTTTCCATAGAATTCTAAGAAACTCAGTGGGTGCAAACTATTGATAATGGGATTACGGTGCTACATTATCACTTTCTAGCAGCTCAAATCCCCACGAATCAACTTCCTTTTCCACTTTATTTTTCATTTCTTTTCTGTCACAAAGGATAAATAGTACTTTATGACTCCTCCATCAATTTTGTCTCCTTAATAATATTATTTTTCATCCATTTAGTTTTCATGATTTTTTCTTTGTTTAAACACCAGGGTTTACACAGTTCTGTTTCAAAGTTGTTCTTTATTCCATTATTATGGGCATTCAATGTTCTAGCACCAATCCCATCACCAGAGTGATCTTTAATCCCCATTTTCCCTTACAAAATTATTTACTGTTGCTTGGTACAAGTAAATGGCTTTGCAATTCCTCAAAAAATGCTAGAATAAAAGAAAAAATAATTATATCTTATCATGAGGTCATGAAGATTCAACTAAGTTATTTGTTGCTAGTTGAGCCTTTTGTTTTTATTGTTTTTTCTATATCGAGCTTAGTTGGCTTCTATGTTACTTTTTTATCTAATCTGGTGTGCTCCTACTGGATGTCAGTATTGTAGGATTTGGTGGTACTTGCTCATGTGCTCCAGAAACTCTAGAATCTCTGAACAGGGCTGATAAGGTTATATGATGGTGTCTGTGGGATGTGGATATGACTGTGAGCTCTGCTGGAAGCGTGGGCTGGAAGTGTAGGGAAAGTTACCTACTTCCACTCTGAGAATTTTCTAGAATTTTTCGTTGGTTTGGTCTTTTGCAGAGATTAGTCAAGAAGCAATTGTTGTCCACCTGCATGATGGCAGCTGTGGGGTGTGCCTGCTGCTGCCAAGGCTTGGAAAGGCAGGAAGGATCTCAGCCCACCTCTCTCCCGAGGGGGCCCAAGTGTTTGAACAGATATATATCAGCATAATTTAGTAGTTTAAAACCCTGTTAGTCATTCATTTATCAGTTTTATCTTGTCACTTGTCACTTGTCACTTGTCTTTCCGTTGATCATTAATTTGTTCGAGCAGGCACCAGTAATGTCTCCATTAGTTGGAATGAGTCCATTATTGTTACTGTTTTTGGCATATCGGATACACCATGGGTAGCTTGCCAGGCTCTGCCATGGTTCTGGGTTCATTCAGGGGCTCAGTCTTTTCTGTGTCAGACCATCAACCTTCTCAGGACCCACGTGGCAGAGCTCTGGGTGTAGACAAGTGTGTCACCTGTCTGCCACCTGTCGACACAGTCAGGCACTGCAGCCACACCTGCAATACCTCGAGGACAGCAGTTTTATCTAAATTAATATATTAGCCTTAGGAATAGGAGTGCATATGAGGATATAGAAGGATATTTAAGATATTATGGTAAGGCAGTAAAACAGCTGAAAATAATCATTAATGAATTCAGTATCCTAAAACAATTTCTGACCCATCCTATCATTTTACCTGTAATTCTATCTGCATTTTCTACACAGATTAAATATACAAAATAAATCTTTTAAACACTGGATCCATTTAATCACTATTTACCTGTTCTTACAGTATTATGGATCCAGAACAGTGGAGTGACCTTACCTTTCATGCCATCTTTTACGTGGGTTGGGTAAATAGGCATCATAGAGATTAATAACTTCATTACACTTCATTATGATAGCTTCATTACACAAAGGAATTAACACTTCCTGAATACCTTTTTGCCAATTTTTCTATGGCTCATGGGTATACCCAAGTTTTTAGCCATGGCCCAACACGATATGACACTTTCCTCTCTTCCCATTAGAATGGGATCTATTCTACTCACCTTCTCTCTCACCATGCTGTAGTCAAAATAGTTTTGTGTTCGAATATTCTAACTATTGGGGCCGAGTGATAATACAGTAGGTAGGGCACTTACCTCACACATGGCCGTTCCATTTTCAATCTTTGGCATACCATATGGTCCCCCTCACACAGCCAGGTGTGATGCCTGAGCTCAGAGCCAGAAATAAACCCAGGTGCGACCCAAAACCAAAACAACAAACAAATTCTCAGCTATCCTACCTCTGAACTTGACACTCACTGCTTCTTGTGCCTGTCTGCTCTTCTTTTTTATCTCTGGCCTTAGCAGCCCTAAATGTATTTGTAGTCGGTCATGTTCTTGTCAAAATTTGCTTGAGAACCCAATGTAAAACACCACCCCAGTTCCCAGGACCCCTGCTCTCTACCCTCTCTGATTTACTTTCTTCAAGCACTTATTATTATCTAGATTCATCTATCTTCTTAGTAGAATGCAAATTTCACAAGAGAAAGAACTGCTTCTTTGTTGCCGTCCCACCATTCACCCCAAAATCTACAGATTGTTGCATTGTAAATGCTCAAAAATTTTCTTTTTTGAATAAATATATTAGAAGTACTTACAAAACTATGAAGATAATATCTTTTTCACAGTAAAAATTGATAAACTGAGGTCAGAACAATAGCACAGAAGGTAGGGCATTTGTTTTGCATGCTGCGACCAGTTTGGTCCCAGGCGTCCCATATGTTACCCCAAATACTGCCAGGAGTAATTCCTGAGCAGAGGACAGGGGAGTAACCCCTAAGCATCTCGGGTGTGGCCCAAAAAGCAATAAATAAATAAAATGTTGGGTTTTAAATAATTGATAAACTAATATGAAATTAGATACATATCAAATGATATGATTATCAGTGGCAAGCTAAAATTTCCACATAGCACTCTTATTAAAGATTTTAGGTCAGGAGTGATAGTACAGGGGGTAGAGTTTGCCTTGTAAGCATATAACCCATGTTTGATTCTAGGCATCCCAAGTGGTCTCCCAGCACTGCCAGGAGTAATTCTCTAGCACCACCAGGAGTAATTCCTGAGTGCAGAGCCAGGAGTAACCCTAAGCTACACCAGATGTGACCCAAAAACAAACAAAAATAAAAATAAAGTGCAACATTCAGGTTCACCAAGATTAAATTTCAATTTCGCTGAGGTAATTTTAATGATAAGGCAATATGCTTAAGAGGTAAAAATACCTAGTTGAACTGTCTATTTGGCTCTTGGTACATAAGTATCTAGAATCAGCAACAGGAAAACTTTG
>JAJIBD010035146.1:0-13664 GCA_021461705.1 Cryptotis parvus
CTGCCCAGCCGCTCACAAGGAGCCCAGGAGAGATGGCGGGTTCTAGCCCTGGAAGCCAGCCCAGCAGAGCCTTGCAACAAGTCAGACGACCCCCCACTCCGTGAGGGCCTCCATTTTCGACATCTGGACTTCTCTCTCGTCAGAACTCCACCCAGCAGACCAGCCTATCACAATCCGACTCATCGAAATCCACTCTGCTGCAGTCTTTTTTAATCCGGCCCAGGTATGCTGATCCAGAGACAGACATGGGGCAGAGCTGCTACTGGCCTCTCTCTCTGCCCAGCCGCTCACAAGGAGCCCAGGAGAGATGGCGGGTTCTAGCCCTGGCCCGCCAGCCCAGCAGAGCCTTGCAACAAGCCAGATGACCCCCCACTCCATGAGGGGCCTCCATTTTCCACATCCGGGCTTCTCTCTCTCGTCAGAACTCCACCCAGCAGACCAGCCTATCACAGCCTGGCTCAGCGTGGCCACTTGTGGCAGCGCAGTTTATCATTAAATGCTGGACTTAGAGATGACTGCAAGAGTATACTACCTGCACGGCAGAGCCTGGCAAGCTACCCGTGTTGTATTTGATATGCCAAATACCAGTAACAATTATAGACCTCATTCCGGGAATGGATTGTGGCTCTTTATGTTCCTGGAGCAAGCAGATGCCCTTGGGCTCTACTAGCATGAGTCAGGACATATGAGATGTTACTGGGGCCCGCCCGAACAAGTCGATGAACAACAGGAAGACAGTGATACAGTGATACAGTGATTGTTCAAATACAGTTATTCTTGGGAAGTTGATTAGGCATCTATTTCTAGCAGAATTGAGTTGAAGCACACTGATATCAGGCAGATGTCACAGAGGGAATGACAGATGTTAGTTAATCAGAGATTCTCTGATTCGTTAAGAGGATTTTAGTTTTATTAATGTAAATAAGCAAAAGAAAGGAAATAGAAGTTCGCAACAAACTTCTTCACTTGACAGGTTCATCTCTCTCTCTCTCTCTCTCTCTCTCTCTCTCTCTCTTTCTCTTTCAGGTTGGCTCCCTTTTCTCAGCCCTAATATAATTTTTTACAGTGCACAGTCAGTACTGCCTAGTTTCCCTGCTTCCTCCCTTGAGGAGTTGAAGGAGGAAGGAGGGAAGCCTTAAAAATGGATTTCTCTTACTTTACTATAGTTCATTGGTACCGAGTGGCTTTCCTTGACCACAGCAGCTTGGAATGGAGCCTTCTTCTCTTGCCCAGCTTGTGCTGTTGTTCAAGCTCTTGTTACCTGTTGAACCATTCCTCCCCTTGTCCCTCTAGTCCTAAAACTGGAACTTGTTTTTTGGCTATTGATGGCAGTCTTTTGGGGATTCTGGATCCTTTGTCCGTATCTCCCACAAATTCCCTTTTTGTTTCTTTAGTCTAGTTCTGAACAACACATCTCTGTTTGCCAAGAGTTCAGATTCTTCAGCTGGGGTTCAAGATAAACACTCTGGTGAAAGGAGAACCTCAATCTCATGAGTATGCAGAAATACTAGTGAGAAATAAGTAGAACTAACCTCACATTGTGTGGAATGACATTAAGTTGTCCTAAAATAGGTAAGATTCTTTTTGATCTAGAAGGATTTAAAAAAATGTAAACCTAAAAAAGGTTCTGCACCTCAAAAGAAACAGTGACTAAGATACAAAAGCAGTCCACAGAATGGGACTGATTTTCACCGAATACCCATCTGATAAGGGGTTAATATCCAGGATATATCAGGCACTGGTAGAACTTTACAAGAAGAAAACAAACAACCCCATCAAAAAATGGGGAGAAGAAATGAACAGAAACTTCAGCAAGGAAGAAATTCGAATGGCCTAAGAACATATGGAAAAATGCTCATTCATCACTAATCATCAGAGAGATGCAAATCAAAACAATAGTGAGATATCACTTTACACCACAGAGACTGGCAAGAACAACAAGTGCTGGTGTGGATGTGGGAGAAAGGGGACACTCATCCATTGTTGGTGGGAATGCTGCCGGTTACAGCCTTTCTGGAAAACAATATGGACATTCCTCCAAAGACTAGAAAGTGAACTCCCATTTGACCCAGCCATACCACTCCTGGGAATCTACTCTTGGAAACCAAAAATACGCAGCGGAAACACCATCCCTACTTTTATGTTCATAGCAGCATTATTCACAATAGCCAGAATCTGGAAGCAACCAGAGTGCCCGAAAATCGATGACTGGATAAAAAAGCTTTGGTACATCTACACAATGGAATACTATGCAGCTGTTAGGAAAAATGAAGTTATACAATTTTCCTATAAATGGAAGGAATGCTCAGATTACGTTGAGCGAAATTAGCCAGAAGGGGAGAGACAGATACAGAATGACTGCATTTGTCTGCATAACATAAATATGTATGTACATATTATGATACCAATATCCAAGGTCAAGTGAAACATATATCAGGAGGTCTTGTCAAAGGTGGAAATTATCACAAACGTGTGGGAGTCAGAGGCTAGGTAAGACAGAAAATGGAACAGTGTGCTAACAATTGTTGAGGGTACTAATGCCAACCTAGAACTGAGCATTAAAAGAGGCAAAAAGATACACATGACAACCCTTTTAATGTATGTTCTGTAATCCATAGTCTGGAGGGAAGGAAAAGAGAAAGAGAGAGAAAGGGAAAGAAATAAAGAACCTGTCATGGAGCAGGGCTGGGGGAGGGGTGAGGGAACCGGGGACGTTGGTGGTGGGAGATGGGCACTGGTGGAGGGATGGGTGCTGGAACACTGTATGACCAAAACCCAAATATGAACTTTTTAATTGTATATCTTTGTAATTGTAAAAATAAAAAATTGAAAAAAATTTGAAAAAAATGTAAACCTATATTATACAGAGTATCTCTCCTTTTGTTGATGAACTGTGGTTTACAACCATGTCAATGATAGTTCAATTCTTCCATTTCAACATTGTGCCAATCTCCAGAGTTCCTGCTTCTCTCCACCTTTTGGGGTCCCTCTTTCCTCCCCCTTTCCCCAGATAAGTTCTGCTTTGTGAAATTTGTTGTCTTATGTATGTCTATTTGTATTTAAAATATTTATTTGTTTTTATAAGGTGGTGTGGGTCTGCAGGTTTAGAGAGAGACAGGCAGCTCAGTAGATAAGGAAAGAGTCCCTCATGGCAGTGAATTCTTGGAAGACAACAAAACCAACAGCCCTAAGGCTTCGAAGGTCACCTGTGGACATAGGATCTAAGGCTTGATAGGATCTTTTACCTTCCTCCAGCATAGACCTGGAGAAAATTGGACTCCTCCTGGAGAGAAACTCCTGCAGAAATGAAGACCAGGAAAGGAATATCAAAGACCAGCAAATCAAAGACCTCCCAAATCTTCCCCTTGGCAACCTACCTAGTAATGGACTCATACCTAGGTAGGGAGCCTGGGGCAGCTTGGGAAAGATCCTATATAAAGCAACTTGAACAAAGGAAGTGTGCCCACAGCTTCTTGTGCCCATGTGTTGCTTCCTAGTGCCTGTGGTGCCCAAGTACATGGGTCGTCCTTATCTTCCCTTTTGAGACTTTCATACTTTCATATCTCATGCTGGGATGTCATACTGGGGTTACCTCGTCACTCTAGAGAAGCCTATGTTCTGCATTGAGCACATTTTCTCTCTCCCTCTCTCCCTCCCATTTCTCTCTCTCTCTCTCTCCTTGTCCCTCCTCCACCTCTTTCCTAACTTTCAAATGAAGTATGTTATACGTCACTGCTCATCATCTACTGACATTCTTTTCTGAGAGGCACGAACCCCAATGGCCTGGGTAAGGGCTAGGACTGAATTTCCTTTCCAGCAAGGAGTAAGGCTCACAGCCTTATATTTCTTCAGCTGTCTCCGGTGGCAGAGGTGGAGACACAGAGAACGGCAAATCTCAAGACTGTTCTCTCTCCTCTCCACTTCACAGAAGTCATCTGGGGTAGCCCAGCAGGATCAAGTGCTTAGACCTGTGGTCTTTGCTGAGTTGTTCTTAGGGACCACTCAAGGTCTATCTGTAGGAGCTTAGAGTAGAGGTGGGGCAAAAGCCCCCAGGACCCAAATAAAATGCATGTAAAATATTTGAAAAGCAAGGCCCTGGGCCTGGGGTGAGAGTTCAAATGGCTGATGTGCATGCTTGTGTACAGAAAGTCTGTGTTCTCTTCTGCTAGTACCCCCTGGAGTAACCCCAAACAGTGTACCAGGAGTAGCCTCTGAGCACTGCTAAATGTGTCCCCCCAAATTAAAAAATAAATTAACAAAATGAAATAAAGACCAGTTTTTGTGATCTGGAGAACACTTTTTTTAAAGGGTTTAAAACCATGTATTTTTTAAAGTTTTATTATACCACAGTGAGATATACAATTACAAAGATGTTCATATTTAGGTTTTGGTCATACAGTGTTCCAGCACCCATCCCTCCACCAGTGCCCATCTCCTACCACCAATGTCCCCGGTTCCCTCCCCTTTCCCCCAGCCCGCCTCCATGACAGTTTCTTTATATCTTTCCCTTTCTCTCTATCTCTTTCTCTTTTCCTTCCCTTCCAGATTGTGGATTACAGAACATACATTAAAGGGTTGTCATGTGGGAGAACACTGTTTTTAAGTACCCACTTTTATCTTATTTTTATTTAATTTACAGATATAGACTATTCAGTCTTTTCATCTTTAGATACTAGCTCCAAGTTGTTAACACATGTACCTATGCATACATGAGTCCATCTGTATGTATGTATTCTAAACAGACATTTTAGGTAACATGATTTACTTTACCTGTAAATTTAATTTATTAGTCTTTCAGGATTTATGTATTTAGGAAGGTATTTTTTTCTGGCAGGAAATTGGAGCTTTTAAAAAAGAATATTAAACACATTTATACTGCAGTTAAGATGTTTGAAGGCTTGTAATTAAGTTTGCAAATTCAATTACATTTATTCAGAGACCTTACATTTTGTGAAAATTATAAATAATATGAGATTAATAAGATGAACTGAAAGCTTAGGAAACAATGTGTAAATTTAATACACTGAATATTGATTTATATCCCTAAGTTGACATCTGGACAGTCTTTGCTTATACAAAAACTATTCTCAACAGCACCAGCTGCTCACATTGTATCCTAGAGTAGGTTCTTTGCTGGGGTCTCAGTCATTCCACCATCAGCTTTGGCTTCTTTCACTATGTCAAACAAAAACTAAGGCCTGGATTTTTGAAGCCCAGTGATTATGATGATGCCTTTCTCCTTGTTCCTATTTAATTTTCAAATATGTTTCTGAGGTCCAGCATGTCCTTATACCTACTGTACCAAATGCTGCAGATTTCAGAGTCAGGCTAGATGAAATCCCAAGAGCATCTGGGATTTCAATTCCAGCAGCAGCACACAGGGAGAGGTTCAAACTCTGTTTGAACAGCTTCAGAAATACTAGCAAAATCCCTCCATTGATTTTTCTTATGTTTGAAAGTCAGAATGGTCTTCATCAGGCCAGTGCTTCAACCACGGGCCATATCACCTCTTTGGGTCCCCCACAATATTTGAAGGGGCCACATCAGTGCTAGAGCTCACAGCATGAGACCAGTAGGAGAGGGAGGCTACAGGAAAGACACAGGGCCAGAAGGGGCCGGAGCAATAGTTCAGCAGGTAGGGCATTTGCCTTTTATGCGCCCAACCCGGGTTCTATCTGTGGAATCCCATATGGTTCCCAGAGCAGTGCCAGGAGTAACCCCTGAGTGTTGCTGGGTGTGACCCAGAAATAAAACAAAAAAGAACCATTGTTGGAAAGAGGTTGGGAAATTCTGCTTTTACTCTCAGGAGGACCCATACTCTGCTTTGGAGTCCTTGAGGTCCCAAAATATTTTTTTCCTTAGACTTAACATTTTTCTTCTTTATCTATCACTTTTATGTGACACTGAGCAAGCCTTTATTGATTTATAGTGCTTAGAACTGAACAGCACTTGCCCCGTGTAGTTTAGACAGCCCGCTTCAGCAACAATTTTTACCCTCTCTGCCTTCAGCTCTACCAGTCACCATTCCCAATACTGTATTTCCATTTAGTCACAGTTTGTTCTTCTTTTCTGGCTAAAAACTTAACCATGGAAAAGTCTGTGCCTATGCAAAACCAAATAGCTTTGGTTTGCAATTTATTTTCTATATTTGTTTATGCAATCCCATTCTCACTTAAAATTATTTTTTTAAATCAAATGTGTCATGCTACATAGAATTTAGGATTAAAGTTGAAATTTGTTTCTTAGACACAACCGTAGGAGGAATGTTTGGTGCTGAGCCTGCAGACACCTTAAAATTGGGTGCAGGAGAAAAAGGTAATACTAGTCTTTTTCTTTGCTCCCAGAGCTCTCAGAGACATCCTTGTAACTATACTTAAGAGCCCAATTTGGGGGATGGAGAGATAGTAAGAGGGTTAAGACTTTGTCTTGCAGGTGGGTGCCCCTAGCTTAATCCCCTGGCACTGCATATGGCGCCCTGAGAATCACCAGGAGTTATCCATGAGCACAGAGTCTGGAGTAAACCCCGAGTGCTATTGGGAATGGATACAAAAACAAGAATAAAATGAAATGAAAGAAACTAAAACAAAAGTTCCTGCTATGGGGATAAGAATTTTAATTCTAGTATCACTTGAAAAATCCTTGCCAATTACCGTAAATGGATGGACATGGAGACTATCATGCTGAATGAAATTAGTCAGAAGGAAAAAGACAAATATAGAATGACTGCATTCATTAATGGGATATAAATATATACCAGTGTTTTACTGAGTGTGGGCAATGGTAATGTCAGACTAGAACTCACCTGAATATACACAAAGAGACTTAATGATAAACCATAAATGTTTGCAGGGCTAGCCGCAATGTAGTAAAAGAAGAGAGAGAGAGATGCAGAGACAGAGAGAGACAGAGAGAGAAAGAGAGAGAGAGGTACCTGCTACTGAGGCCTAGGGTGCGGAGGTGGGTGGGGTATACTGGTGGTGGAGATGGGGCACTGGTGGAGGGATGGGTGCTGGAACACTGTATTACCAAGAACCAATTATGAACACCTTTGTAACTGTATGTTTCACTGTAATATAATAATAAAAAAGAATATTTCTGTAGCTTAACCAAAGAAAAGAAAGAAAGAAAGAAGAGAAAGAAAGAAAAGAAAGAAAGAAAGAAAGAAAGAAAGAAAGAAAGAAAGAAAGAAAGAAAGAAAGAAAGAAAGAAAGAAAGAAAGAAAAATCCTTACCACGTTCTTCTATAAGAATCGAATCATCAGGGGACTGATAATGGTTTAGTAGCAAATCACCTGCCTTTGTAAGCATGAGACTTGCTTCTGCCCCTCACCATTTCACATGCACTGAGCCAGATCTTGGGCAGAGTGAAGTGTGCCAGCACTTTGGCAAAGTGCATAGCTTCCAATGAACACCAAAAGCAAGTATACAAGGTTCCACAACACAGGTATTTTCCTCATCATCTCAACAATGAAAATGGAAGGGCATGGCCAGAGAGATAGTATAACAGTTAAGACACTCTTCTTGCAAGCTGCTGACCCCCTGTTCGATCCCAGTATCCCATATGGTTCTCTGACCCCAATCAGGAATGATCCCTGAGCAAAGAGCCAGGAGTAAACCCTAATCACAACTGGGTGTACTCCCCTTTAAAAGAAAAGTTAAGGGATGGGTTTGAAACAAACAAGAAAGCAGAACTAAGTTGCCATAGGAGAACATTTGCCATTTATGGATGTGTTGAAATCATGCTGATTTAAACAATTAAATGACAGAATTGAAAAGTTACAAAGAAAATACAAAATTTAAGTGGCATAAGACTGCAGCTGTTGAGCCACTGGATGGCTATTTGCTTTACCTATTTCTTCAGGGGAAATTTTATTCAGTGGGGAACCTGTTCAAGGAATAGATAGGGGGTAAATTTGCACTGCAATTACTGTCCCTATATTTGGTTAAGATTATGTACTTTTCTGTTTCAACGGTCCTTCATATCTCATCATCACTCAGATTCTTCAGGAAATGAGATCTTCTGAAGGAAGGATCTAACGACCATCTTCACTAAAGGAAAAGTAATAGAATTTTTGCTGACTGATTTTTTTTTCTCACCGTTAATGCTTCCTTATGACAGTAATGAAAACTTTGAAATATTAACTCGATTAAATGTTTTATAGTGAGAAGGAATTACCATTTTATAGAAGTTGAATTTCTGGCCTGATAAGGATTTTAGTGGGTTGGCAAGAGTGAGAGGAGTGGTGGAAAAAAATCGATGAATGAGACACAAATCTCCAAGTGTGGACTTTGGAGGGATTTTTAACAGCCACATTTTGTTCTGATGAACTCTCCTTTTCCCAGAAGCACAGAGGATGTCCTCTGCTGGGATAAGGCAGTTGGACCATTTGTCATCTTTAATAGTATCACTAATAATAAGAAAGCCATTTTCAGACCCTTTCATTTTAATTAGATGCTGGGTAACTATCATCATTACTCATCCTATTCTTTCCTCAAGAGCTTATATATTACAGATTTTGTGGAAGTCGAAGTCTTATTTTATAGACAACTGCTTCAAGTCATTCTGGCCAATGCAAGGGACTCTTAGGTATTTTTTCACTAAAGGAAGTTTGAAAGAATTTCATTTTATGTTGTTTTCTTTTTTATTTTTATCCTGGGGTCTGAGTATGTCTACCAAGGGCTGTGCAGACACCTGTGTTAATTTAGTTATCTTGAACACCAGTTTAATTTTGGTGGGTATTAGAATTCTTCCATAGTTTGAGGTAGGCAAAATCTATAGGCTTCCTCTACACCTGTAGATGTTGCATCATGTGGTATACTTATATTTTGGCGGGAATTTTGGTGCTCAGGTGTATTCCGGCCTCTGTGCTCAGGACCACCTGGTGTCAAGAATATAAGTGTTATCTAGCATATGCAAGGAAAGTGGTTTTACCCTGCATAATCTCTGTGCCCCTGCCCCCAGGTGATATGTTATGGTTGTATCTGGACATCCTCCACTCCTGCAAATGATTCCCAGTCATTGGTCATCACATAACCCTTCGTCTTGCACTGGAAAATCAGGAAGGGCCATTTGCAACTCTTATTCTGTCTTTGATGATACTATAAAATCTGGGAGTAAGATCTCCAGTGAAAAGATTTCTGGAGGCAGAGCCAACCTTCTGAGGCAGACTGAACAGCACTGAATCCTGTGGTTGGAATCAAGTGACAAATGCTTCCTTCAGACCAGGACCCAGGACTGGACTCAGGTGGAGAACAGCACTTGGAAAGCTCCTGGACTTGCTATGTTCCTCTACCCACTCACTATGGTTTGTTACTGCTCACTTCCATCAGGAACAGTCATGATTAATTCTAATATTTCTTATGCAAATAAGAAAACTTGATTCTCTGATTTAAACATAGATCTATTATTTTGTCCTCAAAAGCTGAGAAACCACCAAAGTTTATTTATGATTTGGACATTTCAAATACTAGCTGCCAGTGTTCCTGTCATTGACAGGGGGATCCTAGTCTCTTCCCCATGACCTAAGGTTGCTATATTTTTGTCTACATGTGAAAGATTTGTCCAAGGAGACTGTACTGGTAAACCAAGAGACTCTCTCTGCTTCCCTTTCTCCCTCCTTCCTCTCTCCTTCCTCCCTCCCTCCCTCTGCCTTCCTTCCTCCATCCTTCCCTTCCTCCCTCCCCCTCCCTCCCTCCCTTCCTTTCTTTCTTCCTTCCTTCCTTCCTTCCTTCCTTCCTTCCTTCCTTCCTTTCTTCCTCCCTTCCTTCCTTCTTCCTTTCCCTTCTTTCCCTTCTTTTTCTTCTTTCCCTTTCTTTCCTTCTTCCTTTTCCCCTTTTTCCTTATTTCTTTTTCATTCCTTCTTTCTCCTTCCTTCCTTCTTTCTCCTCCCTTCTTTTTTCCCTTACCCCTTTCTTCTTTCTTTTTTTTCTCTCCTTCCTTTCTTCTTCCTTTCTTTCCTTCCCTCCCTTCCTCTTTCTCTCCCTTCTCTCTTTCCTCCCCTCCATCCTTATTTCCTACCTTCTCTCCTGTCCTGAGCCTAGTTTCAAGGCAGAAGGTAAGAACTGAGATGACACTGACCTCATAGGATAAACTGTGTGTTTATGTGTTCTATGTGTAGGTGTGGCGTACACACCTACAAAAACTTATTTTTCTCATTTTGTGAGAAAACTCACAAAAATGGTGCTTGTAACATTTTAAGCACTAGGAATTATATACTAAAAAATTTAGGGTCATAGAGATTGTATATCCTTGTAGAATATTTGCCTTGCACACAAAGGGCTATATCATTCCATATGGCTCCTTTTTTTTTAAATTAAAAAATTGTATTTACTTAGAAGCATTCAGAATGTCAACAAAACAGCTGCAACTTTTTTTCTTTTTGCAATTACAGAGTGGTATTCAGTTAACAGAACAACAATTATTTCGTATAAGCTGCATCAGAGACAACTGAAGATGAAAAAAAAACTACCATCCCCATATATAACTAATTTGTGCTGTGCACCAACAAGAACGTGCTTTAAATTTCCATGCCAATTTACAACCCCCATACTGTACCAGGCAAGGTTAGTGGCTATTGAAAATACCACCGCACAGGGCTATCTAAAGACACATTCGGTAGTGTGTTAACTATACAAAAAAAGACACTGTACAGTTTAAAAACAAATCTTACACAGCCTTACATTTCATTTTTTTTCTTTAAAAGGAGTGAGTTGTGTACAGGAGGGTTAAATGCTTTATAGACAAGAAAAAAAACTGCTCTAGAACTGACTTATTCATCATCATCATCTTCTTCTTCATCTTCGTCTTCTTCATCTTCCTCTTCTTCCTCATCCTCTTCATCTTCTTCTTGCTCTTTTCAGCTTTAACAACTCCCTTTTTGGCCACATCGGGCTTTCCTTTAGCTCAGTATGCAGCAATATCCTTTTGTATTTCTCCTTCAGCTTGGCCGCCTTCTTCTCAAAAGGCTGCTTGTCATCAGCAGCAGTGTTGTTCCACATCTCTCCCAGTTTCTTTTGCAACATCACCAATAGACAGGCCAGGATGCTCTCCTTTGATTTTTGGGCGATACTCAGAACAAAACAAGAAAAAGGCCGAAGGAGGCCTCTTCGGTGCATTGGGATCCTTAAACTTCTTTTTTTGTTTCCCCTTTAGGAGGGATATAAGTTTTCATTTCTCTTTCATAACAGGCCTTGTCGGCCTTTGCCATGTCTTCAAATTTTCCTTTCTCTTTAGCAGACATGGTCTTCCACCTCTCTGAGCAACTTCTTAGAAAACTCTGAAAAGTTGACAGAAGCATCTGGGTGCTTCTTCTTGTGCTCCTCCCGGCAAGTTTGCACAAAGAGCATACGATGACATTTTGCCTCTCGGCTTCTTAGGATCTCCTTTGCCCATGTTTAATTATTTTTCCTCTTCGAGGCACAGAGTCGCCCAGTGCCCGTCCGGCTCTTGCTTGTCCCAGCGCTGTCTCTATGGAGCTCAATGTACTCCATATGGCTCCTTGAGCATTACCAGGAGTGATTCCTGAGTGCAGAGCCAGGAGTAACTAGTGAGCGTTGCCGAATGTGGCCCCCTAAACAGAGCAACAAATTAAAATTTTCTTATGAGAATAGCTTGCTCTCAATAAACATGAATGTGCTTTCTTTTTTTCTTGGATCTTGTTCCCACCCTTCTGTGCTTTCCTGATTTAAAAGGGCTCTATTTTTATTTAGAATCTAGACACTGTTGTGCAGGAACCCTCAAAAAGCCTGAGTTACGCAGCTTCTCTCTGTGCTGGAGATACTGTCTCTTCTTGGCTCAGCAGGATCCTGACAAAATCTTTCCAGCAAGACAATGTGGCTATTTTTGGGGTCCCAGAGATAGTACAGGTGTTCAAGTGCTTGTCTTGCAGGAATTGGAACCAAACTCAATCTCTTGTACAGCATAGAGTTCCCTGAGCACTGATAGTGGTAATTCTGAGTGCAGAGTCAGGAGTTAAGCCTGAGAATTTCCTAGTGTTTCCCCCACTAAAATAAAACAATAACAACATTGTAGTTATTCTTGGCACTCTTCCTCTCTTTTAGAATTCCCCAGGCTTAGAAATAGGTTAATTGAAAATTTTTTTAAATAACTGTTAGATTATTTTCTAATATGAAAGGGAGAAAGTAAAAGAGAAAAAAATTCTCTTTAGGATAAACATAAAAATTCATTTTTTGGTAGGATCTGACTTCCTGGATTAAAAACAAAGTTCCTTTGACCTCCAAGAGTTAGTTTCTATCTGCAAAGTCTCATGGCTAGCTGAGGTAATTACATCGATAGATCTGTTAGAAACAAACCCCTCTTGATTTATTCAGTTTCTGGTTGTCTCACTTCTGGGTTATTCATTCAGAAGGGCTTGAAGATAAAACTGACAGCTTCAATTACTCAGACACCACATCAGTGCACTGATTCCCATAAACTTGAGTAATTTAAGGGGTGGTTCTTTGAGTCAAACCCTAGCATATATTATGGTCATGTAAGAATGACCAACTGTTTCTATATTGAACCCACATACTCTTCGTAAAGCAGCCAAGTTATCACTAAATAGATAACAGAATGCCTGCTCTAGAGAGCCTAAATCCTGGTGACTAAATGGTGCTCACTCAACCTTCCCTGGGCCCTTCTGTTAACACTGGTAGATGTGACCTCTAGGCCTAGGAGACACAGACACACAAAACATTAAGTTAGGATAACATCAGCTAGGAAATTTATCTAAAAAAGTGAAACTAATAAATAGTCTCCTTTTGTTGTTGTTCTTCTTAGCACATTGGCTATCTAAGATTTCTTCTTCAAATGAGAATTACCTTACTTGTGAATTCATGTTTTTTCAGTGTCTGATGTAGATGAAGTGTTTTGGAGTCATAAAAGGCTCTTTTAAATATTAAAGTTAATTCAAATGTCAGGATAGTTTCCCCCTACTGTGCTGAAAATAAAATCAACTTGACCGTTCATGCATGCCTAAATTTAGTGCTAACAATACCCCACATAAATATGGAAAGATAGAAGAATCTGTGAAGTACCTCCTATACCTGTATAAATAGTAAGAGATAAATATTTGTATATTTTTAGTTTTATGAAGTCATATGGTGAATGAGGTTAGTGACTTTCAGGTATAGAAATATTTGGATACTCAAATGGAAGTATTTGTCATTCTTACAATTCATAATAAAATCAGCATAGCAAGAGCTCTAATATTTATCTTGTCTTAAAATTGAGGATTTGTAAGGAGCAGTCTTAGGTTCACAGCAAAATTGATGGAGAAGTACAGATATTTTCACCTGGCCCATAATTGAATGACTTTTCTTGAATTTAATTGTGATTTAATTTGAGTTCATTTCTGTGAAAAGTGTACAGTGGCTCTCAGGATTCATTTCTCAACAGTTAACTATCTAGTTGTTCAACACTATTTGTAAAAAGATGAGCTTTGTTTTTGTTACTTTTGTTTTTTGTTGGCCACACCCAGAGATGGTCAGGGGTTACTCCTGGCTCTGCACTCAGCAGAAATTGCCCCTGATCATCCTTAGGGAGACCATAGAAAGGATGCCATGGATTGAGGTAGTTTGCTTTGCATGATTGTACTATTACTTAGACCATTTCAAGATGGACTATGCTCCATTGTATGACCTCTAGTTCTTTGGCAGCTATTAGCT
>JAJIBD010035147.1:0-37429 GCA_021461705.1 Cryptotis parvus
ACCCAGAGCTTTGCCCCATGGGCCTAGTTGGCTGGATGGTCTGACATAGAAAAGACTGGCCCCCCTGAATGAAATCCAGTTACAGTAGAGCCTGGTAAAGCGTCAGGTGGTTTATTCAATAGGCCAAAATAGTAAAATAATAAAGACCATCTCCAATGGAGACGCCATTGAGTTCCCTTGAGTTAAATTGATGGAATTACGGGAAGAATAAGTGACAAGTGCCATTTTCATAATGGTCCCTTTCTCTGTCCTCTCTCCCACAACTTTTGGCAAGTTTCCTACCATGGACCGACCTGTCCCTACCGATATTGTGTATTATTCTCATACTATTTTTTATATCCCACAAATTACCATTCAGTTCCTCTCCTGACTCATTCACTTAGTACGATGCTCTTATGTGTTACTTATGCAAAAGCAAATTTCATGACTTCCATTTTTCCCTAGCTTATACATAGTAGTCAATGCGCACACACCACTCCATTTCTTTATCCACCATCTTCCTCAGGTACTAGATTACTTCCCCAGATTCTAGTTATTGTGAAGTGCTGCAAACAGACATAGACGCAGCAGATGATTTTTTCTGAATTGTGTTGTTGGGCTCCTAAGGTATAGTCACAGGAGTGATATTGCTGGGTTGAACGGAATTGTGCCTTTTGCAGGTAAAGGCTAGTCCTAGGCCTTGCACACTGGCCTTCTTGTTTTTTGTCTCATGTCACAGACACACAGTGGAATTTCAGTGAGAGAACTTAAAGCAGAGAAGTTAAACAGATTTTTATTTGGAAATTTAGAAGCGAAGGAGATAAAGAAGGAAGGAGTGAGTAACATACTAAGGAGAGGACACACAGGGTGCCCAGAGGTGGAGAAACCCAGAGGAGAGATGCAGGTGATAATATGGGCACTGGCAGCATATGTGTAAGTTTAAGGTGGTTTTTAGGGTTTTTTTTACTAATAGGGTGGGCTTCTTTTTTATTTGATTTTTTAAATGAATATTTTATTATACCTCCTGAGATATACAATTTCAAAGTTACGTTTGGGAGTTTCGGTTAACAGTGCTCCAGCACTCATCCCTTCTCAACGCTGCCCATTTCCACCACCAATATTCCCGATTCTCTCTCTGCTGTCATAGCTCAAGCTTTCTATGACATTATAGGTAGCTTTTTATAGAGTTTCTCCAACTTGCCACCATGTGGGTCTCTTCCTCAGTAAAAGATCCTTGATATGATGGTTTCCAAGTGGTAAAGAGTTGGGAAAGATCACTGGTCCTCTTTTTGAAATTTCTTTCAAAGGCCTTTTTGTTACTGTTGAACTTTTTCAGAGGAAGCAGCTCCAGCCTCTCTGGGTATGCCGGCACAGGTAAAAGTTTTCCATCCAAGTACTCAAATGGAGACCCAACCCTGCTTAGCTTAATGTAGACTCATATTTGTTTATCTTGCTTGATATGCTTGGTCAGTGGGTTTCGCCATCTTCGAACATTGCCTTGCTTCAATGTAGGTTATGCCTATGTTTTTATTTTATGTACCTTATGATTTAGTTCTTTGATATTGAAGTCTTTTAACTGATTTTGATTTGACATTTGTTCATGGTGTGTTAGAGAGAAGTCTGAGTTCTCACCATTTTGATTGCTACTGAACAGATTTCTTGTACGCTTTATTGCAGAGAATTTTGTTCTTGTATCATCATATTTTTTTTGCTCCTTTTATAAAGGATTAATGGATCCTTAGCCCAAATGGTACTGGCATTTTCCACAATATTCCTCGGGCTGATCTGAGCAATGGTTTTTATTCAAACCATGCTGGTTTAATTGGTTACTACTTTTGTAAGTTGCGAGTGATGCCATGCATATAAGTACCTACTTCTTTTATTTGTCACGGTTGGAGCATTTAGATTCTTTCTTATCTTGGCTGATATTCAAGTCCCACAATCCCTTATAGGAATGTGCGCCATCTTTCAAGTTAATGTTTTTTTTGTTGTTTTGAAAGTAGACATCAAAAGTTGGGATCAGAGGCAATATTGCTCTGATCAGAATAGGTAGGAGGCACTAGTCTTACCCTGTTATTTTTTTTTAAATGTTGCTTTGAACTCTGTGATTTACACAAATGATAATAGTAATAAACCAAAAACCAGTATCTCCAATACCATATCTTCCAATGTCAGCTGTGATAGCATGGCACAGCTGCCTCTATTTACTATCCAGGCACCTTCCTAGTCCCCGGTATTTTTATCACCATATCTACCCTACAGATATGATTCCTATTAAAGATCAGTCGTTAGTTTCTGTTGTCTTGGAATATTTGGTGCTTTTTTACATCTAGTCTAATGGTTATAAAATCTTATACTACTCTTCCAACAGGAATCTTAAATTGAAGATAGTGTGTAGTTGGTTCCTTTTTAGCTGCATGAGCAATTCAACACAAGTTACTTTGGGTCGTGAGGTGATAGCACAGCCGGTAGGGCATTTTGCCTTGTTACTGACTTGTTGATCTCCATTCATATGAGATGCTGAGTGAATGGCCACGAGTAATTCTGAATATGTAGAGCAGGAGTAACCCTTGAGCATTGTTGGGAGTGGTCAAAGCAAAAAAAAAAAATGTGCTTTATTATGTGGTCATTTTGATACTTCATTTTTTGTGGTGCAAAAGCGTCAAGTTAATTGCCAGGATGAAGTTTCGGTAATGATAGCAAAGAATTTTTATGCCTACAGTGTCATCTGTATTTCTTCTTTTGGGGAAAATGTCTGTTTATCTCCTTTCCCATTTTTCTGATGGAGCTGTTGTTTCTTTTATTGTGCTAAAGGATACCTCATGTGTCCTGATATTAACAATGTATGTAGTGAATTGTGTGCAATTGTACTCTTCTTATTCTGTAGGACATCTTATTTTTTGCTGTCCTAGTTTATTCTGCCTTACAAAACCTTTCAAAAATGTAGGTAAGTCCTTTGTTTTTATTTGCTTTTGCTCTTTCCCCTTGTAGTCCAATCATTAAAGACAACTCTGCAGATATTATCCGGGAGTTTCAATCTGTTTTCTTTTGAAGTTTCTGTGGATTCTGGACCTGCTCTTGAGGTTCTTATTTCCTTGATCTAACTTTTGCTAATGATCTGAGATACTAGCAGCGGTCCATTTATTCTGCATGTGGGTGTCCAGTTTTCCTAGCACCATTAGTTGTTCTTGCTTTGTGCGCCCAGCTTCTTGTCATTGATCAACAACTCTCCATAAAACTGAGCTTTATCTATAGGTCTTAATTCTCATTCTACATTCAGATATGTGTGTTCACTTTTTCTTTCTAGCACCCCTCCCAGAGACCACAAGATAAATTCTCATGTTTGAGAATTTTTCTGCTCTCTCAATTAGCTCCTATTGGTCTGACAGTCTGCACCATATTGTATTGATTAATATAGTTTTATAGTACAATTAAGGTTAGAAAAAAAGCAAATCCTCCCTTTTTTGGTCATTTCTGAGGGTTTTATTACTCCACCTAAATTTTCAATGTTGTTCATCTATCACTCCTTCACTTGTCTTACGGTTGTTCATCGATTTGCTCAAGCATGGACCAGTAACATCTCCATGACTCCTGTCATGTGCTGTAGTTCAAGGATATTGCTTGCTCCTAGGGAACATGAAGAGCCTCAAACCATTCATTCAGGTCATGGGAATGAGGCCTGCACATGCTACTTGGTTTGTCATAACAAATACGGGACGGTAGTTTGCCAGGCTCTGTTGTGTGGGT
The DNA here is from genome assembly GCA_021461705.1 of Cryptotis parvus. Taxonomy (NCBI): domain Eukaryota; kingdom Metazoa; phylum Chordata; class Mammalia; order Eulipotyphla; family Soricidae; genus Cryptotis; species Cryptotis parvus. The sequence goes on from JAJIBD010035147.1 coordinate 3,727, forward strand.
GCTTCGCGGACCAGTTAAAGGTGCAGCCAAAAGCTGCCGAAACGATAGTCCATATGCAACGCTGCTGTTGTGCTGCAGTACGCAAAGATTTGGTTCTTCAGGTGGAGTCCTTCACTATAGAACCACACAGTCCAGAGCGCCTGATGAAAAATGTTATATACTTCTGTCTTGATGTTGAAACCTGCAGACAGTCGTGAACTCGCTTCTCCTGCAGTCCTGCTGATCAGGTTTCTAAGATGTTAAGAATATTAGCAAACACATATTGAGTTACACTATCACAAGTAGAGATTGCAGAATGATCGCAGTTGAATCGAACAGAAACCGATCACTGAACTGCTCAATGCCACAAATATGGTTATTCTCACTGTCATCAGCTCTGAAACTGAGCCAGTGAGCAGCCCCGTGGTTTCCCTGATCCCACCCAAAGAGTTCTTAAGCCAAAGAACGCCTCAGTTTGTGTCTTTGTTCTCCTTCTGTCAGCTTCAGTCCCCAGAAACTGACGCTGTATAAGTTCGCGTCTGAATAATGCAAACAATGAGCATAAAGCCTTGGTCTGAAGGAGCTGCCCGCTCCTTCATACAGCAAACATAACTGCTGCTCATTTTGTTTAATATACAATGTCTTCAGTATGCACATGTTCTTCAAACCACAGCAGGCTCTAAAAACGCTCACCCTAGGCAATAGAATTTATAAAACAAAAACTTTAAAGGAAGTGGCTAGAGAATATCTACAGAAGAAAGCTCATACATATAAACATATGCAAATAAATACCAGGTAAATGAAACAAAAACAGCAATCACTGACATCACTCAGTCTCCTTGCAAAGTTTGCCCAACAAATGCTTGACAGGTGTTTGCGCCTGATTCTGCCAAGATCCTGGTCATGTCAAATGTCATGTCCATATTGTGGAGTTCTCTGTCAACGAGAAGAGCACAACTGTATCGCCTTCATCTTTACAGGCCCGCCTGATTCAGGTTTGAAGGCGCTGTTATCGCTGAGAACTTCTGATATCTCCGCTGCAAACCAGGTTACATGGCTCAGGTGTTCAGCCGGCTCATTCCAGTCCTCCACAGATGTCCAGCTCATCTGCATGATTCTATGCTTCAGCAGCCAGAAAATATGATCCTGATTCCCAGCGCCTTAGGTTTACAGATAGTCTGAAAACCCCACGATCTCCTTCTCATCATGGATATGAAACATCCGCCATGCCTCGATCTCCAGACTGTGCCATCTGGTCTGTCTTCAGAGGCTCATGGTTCCTCTAGCTGATGTTAATGGAGGTAGCCAGATAAAGTCAGGCAAGAGAGCATGAAAAGCTGAAAGTGATCTTTTTCACTGGAATGCATCATCATTCAAGCACATCGATAACAACACAACAATTCTTTAAAGTATATTATGGAGTCAATGCAACAGTTTACTTTAATTGATTAAAGAACTTTTTTAGAGCTTTTCTATGTATAATAATAATATATTTTATTTTTGCAATTAGTCATAGCTTGATTATTTTTTGAATCCAGACATCGCCGCATTTTGCTTTCGCGTCGTACGATTTCTCCTCCCCAAGATTTCGGCACCTGCTCAGAACGCAAACGAATCACAAGCTCACGCCTGAGTCATCCGATGCCTCCGGAACATCGCTGTTATTCGCGAGATGAGCCAGCAATCAATACATAGCCCAGCAAATGCGCAGAGTTCAGAGGCCCCCAGACGCCAAAGGTACTCAAAAAAAATATTATAGCGCCAACTCACTCAATTCCCAAAGTTATGAACAATGATCTACCCACACGCGCGAACGCCCGCCTGAGATGCAACTGCACACCACCGCAGTCTGAGTCTCCATATCCATCCAAGATCTACTCAACATGAAAAAGATGATCTGCTAAAACCGGCTCTCGCTGATCTCTTCAGTAGAGCACGCACAATGAACTGATCTGAGAGTCCACGACACTTCAGCAACAGACACGTTATCAGGACATCACGCTTAATACGCTCTTTCACCACTCCCATGCGCTTCTTAGCGCAACATCTACTCGCCAGAATCACTCATGATTTAATAGAAAGTTTTTGCGCCCAAATGCTCAAACAGAATTTCTCATCAAAGAGGTAAAGAAAAAAAGATCAACTGATCATCGATCCATTGGCTCAGAGTCTCTCTTCCAGTTCAGAATATGATCCTCCAGCCAGAGCAAAGCTCATGATTCAAAAGAAGAAGAAGAATATTGAGAAACACACAAGCAAAGAGCTGCTCATGCTTATAGCACCAGAGTGAACGATCACACTATTGCCCACCCCCATATCTGATAGAATGAGTTTGATCCTGATAGGTACACAGAAAAATCCCAAAAAGCTCAGATCTGAGAATAAAAGCTTCAGGCGTGGACATGATGATACTGAAACAAACAAGAGAGTGAAGAAGATATGAATCAGAGACATGAATATATAAATACTCACAATTGATCATCTTTCCTGTAGTCATCATCTATCGCCAGTCAGCTTATATGTCTTCAAAGTAAATACTTATATCATGTTATGAGTTCATGCACGCATTTCATGTTATGTAAATCACATATCAGGTCAGATATTGAATCGCCAATATATTTTCGAAGAGAGCAATCAAACAATGAGTTAATACTAAAGAACTAATAGTATTACGATATTAATCAGGTCACAAAAGAAGATAGTTATATAATAGCGGTTTTTATTATATATATATAATGAAAAAGCACACATGAAGAGCCGTTGCTCCAGCGCAAGATGCGCCACGATAGCCACAATATAATACATGATCATTATATGTAGTCACATAAAGAAAAGAGCACGTCGTCAAAGATCTGACAACAAACAAGTCCCGCCACATCATTTCCACATTGAATGTCGCATGCTGCGTCGTCAGAGCAGTAAGCTAATGAAGGGAAGATAAACGCGCCGCCACCTCCACTCCTCTGTACCTCCATTTAATATAACCAAACATTGGCCAAAAGATTTAGTTTTGGCACAGAAGTGCTGACTGATTTCTGACCGAGAATGTGGAAAGATAGGTGTACAGCTGAATCTCAATAAAACTATTGTTCTTGAGAAATGAACTAGTTCCACCTGCGCCCATTTACTCTCAATGGAACAAACATCTCTTAATGCAGCAGTTATGTGTACGCTAGGTCGAGGAAGTCAACATGATGAATGACCTAAAACCTGAGCTGTGCAGGGAAGTTAGAAGCTGCATGGAATGCCTTCAAAAAGCTAGAAGAAATAGCTAAAAAAAGACAAGAACCTCTGGCTCTGGGCATCTCTTTAACTCCACTGTTCTCCCTGCATTAACACATGCCTCAGAGACCTGGGCCCTACAAAGCAGGATGAGAAGCATATTCGAGTCTCCCAAAGAGAGTCGAAAGAGTTATGCTTGGAATATCACGCCTCACACAGTGAAAGAAGGAATCTGGAGCTCCAACCTCTGTCACTGTTCCAGAGTCAGGGAACAGACTGATCCTGACTGTTCCCAGGATCCTGACTGTCTCATTTGCCAAGGCAGCGAAAATCAGATGGGCTGGACATGTAATGTGATTTGGGAGATGGCCACTGGACTAGAGCCATTACTGACTGGATCCCACGAATGTCAAAAGATCACGTGGCCGCCACCTACAAAATGGTCAGCCTTCTTTGTCAAGACCCTGAATGAACGGTTTGAGGTTCTTCATATTCCTGAAGCAACCGGATGCCATTAGGCTACACTGGCACAAAAATAGGGTCAAATGGAAATGTTACTGGTACCCACTCAAGCAAATCTATGAATAATGGGATGTCAAGTGATCAAGTAAATAGATAATATATACTATACCATATTATAGTATGAATGTTATAATAAATGCTTGAGTTCTGAGGTGACTGCAAGAGTATCCCACCTGCATGGCTGAGCCTGGCAAGCTACCTGTGTCGTATTTTACATGCCAAATACCGGTCAATAATAGAGCTCATTCCCATGACTTGATGGAATGGTTTGAGGCTTTTATGTTCCTGGAGCAGGCTGATGCCCTTGGGCTATCTCGCATGTGACAGGACTTATATTGAGATGTTACTGGTGCCCACTTGAGTAAATCAATTATCTACGGGCAGTCAAGTGACAAGGGATATTGTCTTAAACTAAATATGGAATGACAAGCCCATATAAAATGACATTTTATTTTTTTTTGACTAATTGCTATAGTGTGATGCCAATTTTATTCTCATTAACAGTGTTATAAGGATGTACATCCTTCTACTTCTATTCAATAAATACTTTTCTTGACTTCTCGAATATTGCAACTCCCCAATAATAAGTGATGGTGAAAAATTCTTAATGAGCTTAATAATCTTCTATATGTTCTTGAAGAGTATTCAAGTATCCTATCCATAGTAATTGGCTATTTTAATTAATATTAAGTCTTATCAGCTGTTTGTATGTGTTAGATATCATGTTTTTTATTGAACATATGACATACAACAATCCTTTACTATTATTTGGGATATATTATAAATTTTAAGAGGGCTTTATTATGATCCGCTAAGCCCCCATCAGGAGCCCTGAGATCAGAGGCCAGGAGAGAGCCAGAACGGCACATCCAAATGTGGCACACATAAACATATATAAGTATGTATACACATATATATGTATGTGCATATATATAAAAGCATATAATACATTCAGAAAACCAAGTAAAAACACAATGAATTTTGACAAAGTAAATGCCCTTAAGACACACTAATCAACAGTTTTGTTTTCACCTGGATTCCATATTAATTGAACCCTCACTTGATGACTCCAGAATCCCACCCTCTAACACGATAGATTAATATATCATTCTTATGCGAGCAAATTACTCTATCTAGGATGAGAAATATTTATAAACCTAAAGCAAAACTAATAAAAATAAACAAATATGAAGAAAAGCAATGTCAAAGGATGAGAAATTAGTAATACTTACTTTGCAGCGAGATACCATGATTACGAGTCATTGACCCAGGGTGAGCCTTATCCACTGCACACTGGATGTGCTGACCCTTACAATTTCCTCAATGCTGGACAGAAGACTGCTTAATTTTGTGGTAGCAGTGGACTGCGTTAGTGTCACCACTAAAAATTAAAATAAAAATAAACTCGTTATGGATAACACACAATAATGGTACTCAAATAATATTACAAAAATACTAAGTTTGATAGAATGGCATAACAAACAAAAAGATTTGCATTACATTTAAATAAAAAGTAACGTTTTATGGATATAATAGATAATGTCAACACTAAGTAGCTGGTGATATTTTAAAAACTTTTTCTTTGTTTCTACAAGAATATATAAGTAATCTTAATTATCTTTTGTTGAATGATTTTAAAATTTATTCCAGGTATTTTACATATTCTATTCAGGTCTTTTGTCCTCTCATTTTGATATAAGTATCTTTTCTATGCACACATATTTTTTTTAGTTTGGTTCAGTCCCATTTATTTATTCTTACTTTTGTTTCCCTTGCCATTGAAATTATATGCATTATATTCTCTAAAATAGATAACAAAGACCATATAAACTATGAATTTTTATTGCATTCATGGTTCCAGAGTCTCTAGGCAAGTTTTAATAAGCTTTGAATTAATTATTTTGTTTAATATATGATAGTGCCAAATGGCTCTTCTTAGCCTCTGTATTTGTTCATATAAAAATGATAGGTACAGATTATGCAGAAATATGAAGGAAGCAGACTCACATATGCTGCTCAAACTCATATGCTTCCTATGTCCATGTGTTGGTCTCGGAGCACATGCTTAGCCTGCTTCTCCCCTATTGAGATGTCCACTTTCATGCCTAATGCTGAGGTGTGCACTGGAGCCCCCTCTTCACTTTGGATAAGCTCAAGTTATCTCTTGAGCATATTTTTCTCTCCCTTTCCTTCCCCAACGTCAAACAAATCCTTCCAAATAAAATCTGTGGTATTTTTTAGAAAAATATATTATACAACAAAAGGTACAAAAACTCAGGCAGATACAGCATTTTATTTCACTTGATGGGATAGATGTAGTTGCTGAGAATTATGAAAGGCATTTAAATTTATGAAGAAACTGTCAAATTATTTTCTGATTTGGAATGCCATTTTTCTACAATTGAAAGTCAAGAGTTCTAAAATAGCTTTTGTTTGTATAGAAAATTTTTGCTAATTCGATTTTTTTGCAGTTAGATGACATTTTGAATTTTGTAGAGAACAACCAACCAATATTATTTTGAGAACTTGTTATAACTTATTGCTATATTAGAACCTTTAACAAAGACAAATGCAAAGTGACAAGAATTTACTATATTTGATATTTTATCTGCTTCAAATTTATCTTAATTTCCTATGTTAACTAGAAACTAAGTTTGTGTCCTCAGATTAGCAACAAAGTATGGATAAAAGAGGGCCAGAATGATAAGCACAGTTGGGAGGCGTTGCCTTGCACATGACCAACCCTGGTTTGAACCCCAGCAACCCACATAGTCCCCTGAACACTGACAGGAGTAATTCCTGAGCGAAGAGCCAGGAGTAATCCCTGAGCAATGCCAGGTGTGACCCAAAAGGCAAATAAATAAATAAATAAGTGGATAAAAATAAATAAGTGAGCAAGTAAATAAATAAGTAAGTAAATAATAAAGTATGGACAAAGAACAGATGCAGAATAACTGAGAATTTTATGGTAATAGATGCTGATATTAGTAAATGGCACCAACTTTGTTACTCTTAGGTAGCCATGAACAATACTACAATTTTCATTTATTTCCAATATAATTCATAACATAGTGACTGTAGTGTCATAGATTTGAATGTCAATCATATGGAAATGGGGCCGGTGGCGATGGTCCAAAGGGAAAAAGGGCATTTGCATGCGCCAGCCCCTGCTGACCTTGATTGAATCCCGCATCCCATATGGTCCCCGGAGCACCGCCAGGAGTAATTCCTGAGTGCAGAGTCAGGAAAAACCCCTGAGCATTGCTGGAGTGTGACCCCCCCCCACCAAAAAAAACAAAAAAAAAAAAAAGCAAGAAATGTGCTCCCTCCATTTCTCACAATTATTTTATGATGCCCTTGTTTGTCAATTTTCCATCCGGCCCTAGGATCTAGAGAATCATTGTATTGTTTTTCAATAGTTGTAGCTTTATCTAATCTTTTTCTTATCCATGCACTATTTACCATTTAAATTTAATTATTTTAATAAGAAGAATGTTATTTCCTAAACATTTTATTTTGCAATTTAAAAATAACTCTTTTTTTTTTTTTTTTTTTTTGCTTTTGAGTCACACCCAGCAATGCTCAGGGGTTTCTCCTGGCTCTGCACTCAATACTTACTCCTGGAGGTGCTCAGGGGACCATATGGGATGCGGGATCAAACCCGGGCCGGCATGGGCTGGCTGGCAAGGCAAACACCCTACCCACTGGGTTATCGCCCGGCCCTAAAAATAACTCATTTTTATATTGGGTTTAATTCTCCCAGAACTTTTTTCTGGGTGGGGGGGAACTTTGGGCCACACTTAGTTGTGCCCAGAGCTTACTTCTGACTGTGCTCTCGATGATAACTTCTGGTGGTGGTGGGGGAATTTTATAGGGTGCCAGGGATTGAACCCAGGTCTTAGACACACAAGGCAAATGCTCAATCAGAGTGATAGTTCAACTGTGATCACTCCAGCACAGAGAATCATCTTAGAAAGAAAGCTAGTGAATGCTTAACGTATCCTGAATCCTTTTCTGGTATAATGTATGCAAATATTTACTCTGATTTAATAGGGTGGCTCCTTATTTTAAATTAAGTTTCTTTTGACATGTAAAGCATTTTTTTGATGTAATCTCAATTGTTTAGTTTTCTGTCTGTCTTCTTTGTTAGTAGGTTCCTATGATAAAATCTGAAGTTCCAATAACTCTTCTAATACATTCCTTAATAATTTTCATAATTCTGACTAATCTTGGTTTTTAATTTATTTTTTTAATTAACTTTTTGTATAGCTTGAGATAGTGACCATTTTTTTTCCTTCCGGCCAGTATATTTCTCCCTTTTTTCTTTTTTTTCTCTTCCATGTTTGATTCTTACTATTTTTCAAAACCAAATTCTTTGCTGTTCTAAATAACTAAAATCCACAGCAATTGCTTGAGCTCAGTTCTTTTAAGCTATGAAAAGTACTCACAAATTGGGTGGGAATGTGTTTCCCAGGGAGAGAGAGACTACAATTGGGGAAAAAATTAGGCCAGCTCTCTTTCATTGAATAAATTATTTCTTAGTTGAAATTTTCTTCCACACTCTTAGATACTGATTCCTGTATAACTGCATTGATATCTATATCAGTTCTAAAAGTAATCAATTATTGGACTCGTTATAAATAAAATACTAAAGCAATGAATTTCACAGATACAGATTTTAAAACTAGCTATAAGACACTGTGGATATTTTAAAAATAACTTGTTTTCTCTGACAAGGGTGTAGTCCACTAGTAGTAGAACCCTTGTTTGTGAAATGTAAGAAAACCGCGTTAATTCCACAAACATTCAAACATCAGTGAAGCAGGAATGCTCCGTCGGTCGGAGGTACAGAGATGAGACTCCAGGCACAAGACGTATTTCCATTAATATTTTTTAATAGTCACCAGCCTGAGGGGCAGCAGTCTCCTCATTGAGGGCGCTAACTGGCCAGCAGCTGAGACTGTGGCCACTGACCAGAGCTCACTGACCACAGCTCACTGAGGAGAGCTGACTGAGAGTTGACTGACAAGAAGAGCTGACTGTCCCTTAAACAAAAGACCCCAAGTTCTTATAAGCCAACACAACAAAGAGCAGTAAAACTTAGAGTTAAGTTTACATAATTGACACTGCAAGGACATTTTACACTTTTACCATAGGATTTATGGTGATAGTGAGAAGGCACACTCAGGAGCCAGAAGCCTGCAGGTGGTGTGCTATCTCAGAGAGGTGAGATAAGCAAAGAATGCAACAGTTTGTTCAACTTAGCCTTCCTAAATTGCTTCTAGAAGATGGGGGTATTTTGCTCAAAAGACTTCCATCTAAGGGTCAATCGAGCTTAACAAGGGAATGTGTAAAGAAAGACCTAGGATAGACTTGGTCTGCGTAGTCGGCAGCTCGATTAACAGTCTCACTAAGGTTTTTCCTACAAACTTAACTTATTTGGGGAGATAGTCGCCAGAAGACCCCATGCATCTGTTAACAGGCAGTATACATCAGACCTTTTCCCTTTTGCATAATCAAGTAGCGACTCACCGCCGCCACACACAGCACAATAAAAATAGAAAAATAAAACCGAAAAACAAAGTAATACCTTTAGTTCACTATGGCACATCATTCTAATAACACAAACGATTAGCCAAGTGGCGGGCCAAATGAGGGGCTGACTTGCCCAAGAATGTGGAAAGAAGGTCTCACCGAAGTCTCACAAAACCATGTTCATGAAAAATGAACTGGTTCCAGGAGGCCCCATTCACTTCAAGGGAACAGTTAATCTGAATGCAGCAGGTATGTGTACCTAGGTAGAGAAGTCAACGTGATGGACTGAGCTAACACCTGAGCTGCACAGGAGAGGAAGAGAGCTGGGAATGGAATGCTTTCAAAAGCATCGAAGAAATAGCTTAAAAGACTAAAACCTCCCCGGGCACATCTCTTCAACTCCACGGCTCCCCCACCATTGCTGCTCCTGGAGACCTTGGGTCTTATGAAAGCAGGATGAGAATGCTATTTGTCTCCCAAAGAGGAATCGAAAGACCTATGCTTGGAATATCATGCCTCACCCAAGTGAAAGAGGTGAGTCCAGAGAATGCTACAAGATTTGTAGACTTCTTCATCAAGACCCTGAACAAATGGGTTTGAGGACCTTTGCTCATCCCCGGAAGCTAACCAGAGTAACTGGGCTACACTGGCACGTGATAGGGCCAAATGGAAATATTATTGGTGCCAGCTCGAGCAAATCAATGAATAATGAGATGTCAAGTGATCAAGAGATTCTTTTGTATAATTGAATTACCTATCCTTAGAGGTGTTTCATGGTGTGATGCAATGCCTAGCTGTATCGGCTGGTGCAGATAGAAAACGGCTTGTCTACACCCCAGGCTCTGCAATCTATGGGCCCTGGATAGTTGATGGTCTAACATAGAAAGAGACTTGAGTCCTTGGATTAGAACCCAGAGCCATGCCAAGCCTGGCATGCTACCTATGGTGTATTTGGTTATGCCAAAAACAGTAACAATTAAGGACCTTATTCCCAAATAATGGGACATTACTGGCATCCACCTGAGCAAATCGATTAAAGTTGAGGACAAATGATGCAGCGATACAAGTGATAAAAATGGGGCAATGTCTTATCCATTGAATTCCATTAGTTGTCTCGATGTATCCCAGTCTCAGTAAAACTATTTCTGATTTTCAACATTTCTCATTGAACAATAAACATGCTATGAAGAAGCCTATTCTCTTGAATGCTATAACTTTGTAGTAGTATTTGGAATACCAAAATATTTTATCTCATACCAATTAGTTTTCTTTAATAGTGTCTTGCTATTGAAAGGCATTTCTGCCCACTTATATTTTGGAGTTATTTCCTATCTGCAGAATAATGTAATTCTTAAGTTTTTGGGAGAGTAGGGTGTCAACCCACCTTTCAGTGCTCAGAGAGCTTAATCTTGGTTCTGCACTCTGAAACATTTTTGTGAGAGTCAGGGGATCACCTAAAAGCAGAGATCGGATTGGGCCAGCTTCCCCCAAGGAAACTACCCACTGTACTGTTGTCAAGTCCCAAGGTTCTTATTCAGCATGCATTGATATATAAATAAATTTTTAGGTCTCACATTGAAAAAATATTTGTTCTGTTAGCTTGCCAAAAATGAGTATTTTATTTCCAAGTATTATTTTATCAAAAGTTTTGTCAGTTACTACACCTTCGGCTACGCCGATTATTTTAGATTTGTACTCAAGTTTATTTCACTTTTTCTGTGAAACTTATAATAAATGGCGCTTCCAAATGCAACCTCACAATATATTTTTTCTCATAGCTGGATACTTATAATATATGTGTGTATATATATATATTACATATACTCTTATTCATTCTCAGTAATGAAAATTTGGAGTTTAGCTCTCTATAGCTTGCTGCTAGTAAATAAATGCTGTAATAGACTTAAACATGTATATTTCTTTCTCACATTAATGTGTTTTAATAATTTTAGAAAAGATGGTCAAGATGGAATTTCAGAAGTCATCTGAAAGTACTAAATTCTCTAAGATTCTAAACCACTTTTTTTTTTAGTGAATTTTATTTAATTAAATAACTTATTTACAATGTTATAGATTAGTCTGGAGTTATCAGGCATTTACTATTTTTGGGGTTTATATTTCTATTTTTGGATATTATTTTTTATTTTATTTTATTTATTTTTTAATTTTTTTATTTTTACAATTACAAAGATATACAATTAAAAAGTTCATATTTGGGGTTTTTTGGTCATACAGTGTTCCAGCACCCATCCCGCCACCAGTGCCCATCTCCCACCACCAACGTCCCCGGTTCCCTCCCCTCCCCCAGCCCTCCTCCATGGCAGGTTCTTTATTTCTTTCCCTTTCTCTCTCTTTCTCTTTTCCTTCCCCTCCAGACTATGGATTACAGAACATACATTAAAGGGCTGTCATGTGTATCTTTTGCCTCTATTTAATGCTCCAGTTCTAGGTTGGCATTAGTACCCTCGACAATTGTTAGCACACTGTTCCATTTTCTGTCTTACCTAGCCTCTGACTCCCACACGTTTGTGATAATTTCCACCTTTGACAAGACCTCCTGATATATGTTTCACTTGACCTTGGATATTGGTATCATAATATGTACATATATTTATGTTATGCAGATAAATGCAGTCATTCTGTATCTGTCTCTCTCCTTCTGGCTAATTTCACTCAACATAATCTTCTCCATGTCCATCCATTTATAGGCAAATTTTATAACTTCATTTTTCCTAACAGCTGCATAGTATTCCATTGTGTAGATGTACCAAAGCTTCTTTATCCAGTCATCGATTCTTGGGCACTCTGGTTGCTTCCAGATTCTGGCTATTGTGAATAATGCTGCTATGAACATAAAAGTAGGGATGGTGTTTCCACTGCATATTTTTTGGTTTCCCAGAGTAGATTCCCAGGAGTGGTATGGCTGGGTCAAATGGGAGTTCAATTTCTAGTCTTTGGAGGAATGTCCATATTGTTTTCCAGAAAAGGCTGTACCAGCCGGCATTCCCACCAACAATGGATGAGTGTCCCCTTTTCCCCACATCCACGCCAGCACTTGTTGTTCTTGCTCTTTTGAATATGTGCCAGTCCCTGTGGTGTAAAGTGGTATCTCATTGTTGTTTTGATTTGCATCTCTCTGATGATTAGTGATGATGAGCATTTTTTCATATGTTTTTTGGCCATTCGAATTTCTTCCTTGCTGAAGTTTCTGTTCATTTCTTCTCCCCATTTTTTGATGGGGTTGTTTTGTTTTCTTCTTGTAAAGTTCTACCAGTGCCTGATATATCCTGGATATTAACCCCTTATCAGATGGGTATTGGGTGAATATTCTTTCCCATTCTGTGGACTGCCTTTGTATCTTAGTCACTGTTTCTTTTGAGGTGAAGAAGCTTTTTAGTTTCATGTAGTCCCATATATTTATCTTTTCTTCTAGTTGCTTTGTTAGTGATGTTTCACCTTTTAGCACATTTACTATCCAAACATCAATTCAAGTACTTATTATCAACTTCACCTAAACCAGTATCCCCATTTTCACTCCCCACCCCCTAAACCTAACCCATCCCCTACATGTCAAAACTGACAGGCATATACAAAAAGTTCCAGAGGTTACAGCTTGTGTCATGTTTTAAGTGTTTTTGGAGTCTTTTCTCTTAAACCATTTTATAGTCGCTGAACTTAAGCAACAGTGTAGCGTAACAGATCTAAGGATATGCTTGAAGGAAAGCGGTCCCATGGATACTGTCTAGTTAACAGATATACGAAGTATTCTGGCAGACTGGCTCCCACAATAGAGTTAGTATGTAGCCCTAGTGAGACTGTTATAATCCGCAAAGTTACACAGACAGGGTATCCTTAGGTCATTTCTCTGCACATTCCTTGATGGACTCTAATTAGCGACTAGATGGAGTCTTAATGACAAGACCTCCTATTCTAAAGAATTTAGGAAGCGTTAAGTTAACAAAACTGTTGGAATTCCTTGCTTATCTCCTCACTGAGATACTTTACCTCCTGCAGGCTTCTGGCTTCTGAGTGCTCTTCTCCCTATCACCAAATCCTATGGTAAAAATGTAAGATGTCTTTCAGTGTCAATTATGTAAACTTAATCCTCTAAGTTTACTGCCCTTCGTTGTTTTGGCATATAAGGAATTCTGGGGTCTTTGTTTGAGGGTCACTCAGCTCAGGTCAGTCAGCTCAGAGTTAGTAGCTCTGGGTCATTGCGGCTGCAGTCATCGCTTTCCCAGTTAGCATCAAGATGAGAACTGCCGCCCTTCTGGCTGGTGATTATTAAAAATATTAATGGAAATACATCTTTGTGCCTGGAGTCTCATCTTTGTGCCTCCGATCCGAGGACATTCCTGCTTCACAACAGGCCTACAAGCATTAAATGAAAATGACTTTTCAACAATACTCCAGTAGCTTCCTACTAATTCTATTTTTTTTTAGATAACCATTCTCCTCAGTAAGGAGCTAACATTTTACTGCCTATTCATATAGGTAGTTTTCACTGAATATCAAGGGGAATTTTGAAGTATACCTATTAGGAACTCTCATGTCATCTTTTAGACAAAGCAAGGGACTGGGCACACTCACCAACGAAATAATCCATGTGAAACAGCTCAACAGTACTTTTACATAAGTATGTTTAGAAGTGTTAAATCTGGAAGTGGTACAAAGATAGAACACAATTCGTTATTGGATCATGATGCACGCAGATAAGACAATTTTATTCTTTAAAACCAAATGTATCCTTTCCCCACTCTGTGGATTGTCTTTGTATTCTTGGTCACCGCATTTTTTTGAGGTGCAGAAGCTTTTCAATTTTATATAATCCCATTTGTTTATCATTGCTTCCATTTGCTTATCAGCGGTGTGTCATTTTAAAGATACTTTTCGTTTCGATGTCATAGAGCGTTTCTCCTATGTTTTCTTAGATGTACCTTATAGATTCATACCAGATATCGGAGATCTAGAATCCATTTTGATCTGACTTTGTGCATGGCGTACTTATCTGACTAAGGGGTTAATATCCAGGATATATCAGGCACCGTGGTAGCACTCCACAAGAAGAAACAGCCAACCCCATCAAAAAATGGGGAGAAGAAATGAACAGAAGCTTCCAAAAAAGAAGAAATTGAATGGCCAAAAGGCATATGAAAAAGTGCTCTTCATCTTTAATCATCAGGGAGATGCAAATCAAAAACAACAATGAGGTACCATCTCACCCCACAGAGACTGGCACACATCCAAAACACGCAAGAACAACCAGTGCTGGCGTGGATGTGGGGAAAAAAAGGGACTCCTCATCCACTGCTTGGAGTGCCGACTGGTCCAGCCCCTTTTTGGAAAACAATATGGACATTCCTCCGAAAAGCTAGATATTGAGCCCCATTTGATCACAGCAATAGCACTCTGGGAATATACCCCAGAGACCAAAAAACTACATAGCAGAAACACTATCTGTACTTCTTTATTCATCTCTGCGCTTATTCACTATAGCTAGAATCTGGAAACAACCTAAATGCCCGAGAACAGAGGACTAGCTAAAGAAACTGTGGTTCATCTACACTATGGAATACTATCGGCTGTCAGAAAGGATGAAATTATGAAAATTACCTGCAAATGGATGGACATGGAGTCTATCATGCTGAGTGAAATTAGTCAGAAGGAAAAGGGACAGATATAGAATGACTGCATTCATTAATAGGATATAGATACCAGTGTTTTAATAAATATGGGAAATTGTAATGGCAGATTAAAACTCACCACTGAATATACAAAGAGATCAAGTGATTAACTCTAACTATCTGCAGGGCTAGCCACAATGTGTAAAATAAGAGGGAGAGAGATGCAGAGACAGAGAGAGAGATAGAGAGAGAGAAACTGGGGTACCTGCTTTAATATGGTGGGGGTGAGGGGAGGGGTACATTGGTGGGTGGAAATGGGGCACTGGTGGAGGGATGGGTGCTGGAATACTGTAATACCAAGAACCAATTATGAACACCTTTAGTAGTATGTTTCACGGTGGTATAGTAAAAAAGTAATGACAGATTTTGAAAAAAATAAAGAGTAAAAAACTCAAATAATAAAATGTAAAGAGTAGGTACTTGATTGAAAATGGAAGCTAAAATTTAGTCTTGTTTACAAGAGTGCTCAATCTAATATTGATAATTAAAACTGTAAAACTAGAAAAACCTTTAAAATATTGTTTTCTTTTACCAATGACTTTTCCCGTGGTCTTATCAGGCTGTGATTTCATGCTAATAAATACACATAGAAGTGAGATTATTGTAGATGGTCAAAAATACAGTTTATAGACAAAGATTACAGCAAAATACAAGCTATGTATACAAAAATCATGTTAGTGAATCCAGTGGAGATTTTTCAGACATGTTCATTGGCATTGTGTATTTTTCAAAAAAAAGCGGAAGTAGTGATCCCCTCAACATTTTCTTAACTGCTACGTCTCTGGCATCACTACTTGAAAATTGAGGCAAATTGTGAAAAAAATGGTATGTGATCAGGGTAAATATTCTTATTTTTTTAATCTTGGCAATTTCTTCGAAGAGCAAAGTATCTGTCCTGGTTTTACCCTCATTCACCTTGGGGAGTTGGATCTCCATAGCTCACCTCCAAAGAAAAGCTCAAAAACATGATTCAGCAAAGTCTTGTTTTTGTTTCACATCTCTCCCAAAATGTGTATATGTATAAACAACTCCAGCCAAAGGGATTTTCTATTCTTTTCCCGTGTCAGGGCTTCACTGAAAACCAGTCACCTGAATAGTGGCGCGCAATCTCCAAAGCAAAAGATGAAGACTGGGCGATGGAACAATTATTATTGACCTCTCTAAGGCATTGAGTTTAGCTGAAGCCATAAATTACCCTACCAAACTTCAGGGACTTGAGACCTAGTATCTGCATAAATTGTTTGCATTAACTTGAGGAATTGTAGAACAAAAGAAAGCCTCATGAGCATAAATTCAAGGGAATAAATGATGGGTGCCTAAGGGTATGTTTTATTTTCTCTGCTTAGTGATTATCTTACAGAAGTCTAATGTGTTTTCTCCCTATGTAACATTGTATGCTGATGACATAGTATGATTTTACACAACATCACTCCTTACACGGAGAGAGTAGCCCTAGAAGTCCTGCAATCCAACCTTCTGAGCAGCTTTTGTTACCCGGTAAAGTTGCCAAAAACTTAGTTTTCTGTTACCATATTTCAGATCTATAAATATAGCATGTTATTAATGATTAACAACTAGGTAACATTTCAGAACAGATTGAAGTGACCATTTTGAGATTTTGACAATACCCTAGAATTCTCGCATATTTTAAAAGTTTTTTCTCTTTTCATGGTAAAATTCTTATATATTAAAAAGGGGGCTTCACGTTTAAGAGTGATCAAACAAGCGTTTTTTGAAAGTAAGAGAGTTGCCTGATGTCAACCGAGATATTTCTTGAGCAATTACTATCCCAGTGCACCTGGTTGCGGGTGTCTAAGTGTTCTTAGAGCACTCTTCAGAGCCTGCATTATCCAGCAGCTTGGAAACTGATAAAGCCATTTGAAGGTTTGAAGTCTAGAATTCTCCCAGGCAGAAAGTGCATTGGAAGCCTCAGCGGCTGGCTAGCATAGTATATGGACTCACCCCGCCAAATCAGTGGAGACTGAGAAAGTATTCACCAAAATATGCACTTGTAAATCTAGTCTGATCAATACTTTAATTAATATAATGTAAAAATCTGAACCATCTGTTTTCCAAAGAAGCACTGAGACGGTCCGCCTCCGCCCGCTAGAAGAATATGCGGCACATGTAGTAAATGAGCAAGAATAAAGAGTTTTAGGTTTTGGCTGAGAGATATTTTGCTTGAGAAATCAAAATGGAAAGCTAGAGTAAATTCTTGTCTGCCGAAGTACAAACCTTTAGCTAAAACATTTGTAAAGGAGCTGGTTACAATGTTTAATCATGTGAAGTATCTGGTGAAAAATTGAACTAAAAACAAAGAAGTTGCTCCAAATATCCAGTAAAGATGCTCAGACATTTCATGTGCAATACTTAGTTTTTAAAAAAGACAAGACATAATTGACTTCCCTCAAGATTTCTTCTTTGAACTTCTTTCAAAAACAACCAGTAACATTTGAAAATTGGCAGGATGTACTTGAAATGAGTGGATTTTTGCTTTGTGCCTGAAACAATATAGTTTTCTGTTCTTTTGTTATTTTTTGAGTTGTCCCATCATGATTGTGCACCCTCTCCGCCTAGTCCTATGTGTGTGTGGTTTCAAATATTTATATGAAATTGATTGGGTAAAATATCCCAGGATTAGCTCAAATATTCCATCTGCAGTGTTCCTGAATATCTTGTAGATTCTTGTTATTGTTGCAACCCGTGTCATCCTAGTTAAATTTGTACTTTATGTATCATGGTTCCATAATTTAGCTGCTTCAAACAAGTGTCAAACCACCTGGTATATTTTATTAGCTGTCAGATTAGTGGTAGCAGAGTTATCCACGTCATTCTAGAAAAAAAAACATTTTTGCTGAAATATTTTTTAGGTTCCAACATTAATGTACAAAGAAAATGGAGCTGGAACTCTATATTTTTTAATCAGGTATGCTCATTGCTTTGCACCCTATTATGCAAGGAACGCCATTGAAAACCTCAATATATTGATTCAAACATGATCTATCAAAAATTAGTACTCTGAACCACAGCAGCATCTCTACTGTATCAATAGTGAAATTCTATATACTAAGGTACTCCTTTTATATTGCTCCATATTATGAAAAACATGCATTTTTTAAAATTAACTACTTGAATAAAGGTTAAGATTAAAGTAGCAAAACCAACCTCCTATAATAAAAAAATAAATATATAGAAAACTGTTAGAACACAATATAAGAGTTTAGCATATGATATTCCTAACAAAAATTGTTTTATATTAAGCATCCAAACTTAGCGAAACTTGTTACTATTGTCAGTTAAAAAATATTATGTGGTAGTGTCTGAAAATCAAGGGTTCTGAAAGCAATTAAGCCTTTAAAAAGGATCTGTTTATAGCTGCCATCTATTTTTCTACAGCAAACCGCAAACAGTAAAGTTATTTCATTTTGCAGTGAATGGGATTTCTAGGGATATTTTGGCAGCGCCCAATTTGTTCAGGAAATTTCAGTGACACAAGTGTTTTGATTTTGATTGGTGACATGTTCTTGTAGCTTCATTTGAAATGTATCCAAAATAATATTTGTGATGTTGCAGTCAAATCCTTGCAGTTTTGGTGAGTCTCTTGTGTGTGTGTAAAAGTGGTGTGTGTCTGAGAAAGAGAGAATTTAATTTTTTCACAAAATTTATCATTAGTTGATGAAGGGAAACATTATTCTGAACCAGCTTTTTATTGATTAATATAAGAATCTACTTCTGATCAAATGAGGACTGTGGATTGATTCTCACCAAATTATTGGTTTTTTCGCTTTGTCATTGCTGTGCATCTTTAGACATAAGCTGGCCGTAAGATGCTTCTCATGCTCGAGTTTTGGTTCCCACATTGTTCCAACACCCATCCTCCACCGAACAAATCTCCCATCACCAATGTTTCAATTTTTCTCATTTTACTCCTCCAACTACTTATGGACTTGTATATCTTTTCTCCTCTCTCTATCTCCCCACTCCGCCTACCTTTTCCTTGCCACACATTGTAGAATGCAGTACATCAAAGGACATAACTGTTTCCACTAGTTTGATGGATCGCGGCGCTTCCTTATAGTTGCATCTACTGAAGCCTCATGCTATCCGATCAACCAAAATGGCGGCTAATGTGGTGGGCGAAGTCTCATCCATCTGCTTGGGACTCCCACTCCAGAGGTGATGGGCTCATTCCCAAAACCCATCTGGGTCCTCCTGGGAGCCTCATGGTCAGCTGAGCTAGGAGAATGAGTTCCAGTTCCCAGCCGCGCTTGAGGCTCTGAATTCTATGGCTGATCACTCCCAGGGCAGCTCCCAAGGGGCTACCGGGCTCAGACAAAATAGAGAGGGGGGAAGGGTCAATCTCAGCTCCATCTTCTGATGAATTCCTGGTGACCTCGCCTGTGCCGTCACCTGGGCTCAAACTGCTTTTGTTCTGTTATCTGTCTGAGGTCAGGCCGCCCTGATGCAGGCAGAGGCAGAAGCAGTGATGGTAGGGTCCCTGATTCCCAGAAAACTTTCAATATTTTCGCAAGAATGAAAATATTGGAATAGCCAAAGATGCCTCAGACTGTGAATTAGAAATTTATTGGAAAGCAGAGGCAAGGAAAGGAACTCCCCGGGGAGGAACTTAGCATAGGACCAAGTTAAAGTAAGTGATTTTGTGTAGGTTCTTTTAAAGGTTCTCTGGGTATTGTTATCTGTTATATCACAGAGAATGCCAGATATCTTTATGTGGTGGCCTGGCTGGTTTGGGTCTTTCTGGCTATCTGGCCTCAGGTATTGTTTGTTATCTTAGTCTTGTGACTCCTGGTTCAAAAAAGAATTGTATGATCCTGGGGAAGCCTGGTAAGAGATAGGGCCTTGTGATAAGGCCTTCCAATAGAACAATGGGGAACCGAACTTTCAAGGGCAAGGAGAAACTGTGGATTCTCCCCTCAGGCTGGTGGGTGGAAACTGAGGGCTCCTCCTTCACCCCTGGGTGGGCCTTGATGTTCACCACCATTAAAGAATGTGTTCAATATTATGCCGCATAACCATGTATTCCTGAATTAAAATAGCAAATTTGGCAGAAATTATTTAAATGAATAGATAGATGAAATTAATTCTTGAAAGCTCTTAGCTTGAATGATTGTAAGTTCATAACTTCAATGTGATTGTTATATAAGAATATAATAATTTTGGATTCTTTATGCAAAAATATAAAATTATTTCGGTATGAATGCTTCTTCTGCCAATCCTCACCTAACGTAGAATTTGAATATATTTCACGTACCGAGTGTAATTATGAGGGCTCCCAAGTTTAAACAACTACTCATTTTTAGAATGGTATGAGGATTAGAGCACAGAATGCTGTAATCATGTGGTAAATAAACTATTGGCACTAAGCTTGGGCTCTCTGTACTTATTTCTTGATGAGACTCCTGTCCCGGAGGCACACCACTACAAAACACCGGTAATGGTTGCTGAATGGACCATCTTCATCCAAAGGCACACACAGTGAATCTGCCTGGGGACATAACCAACTAAAATTATTGGAGTCATGTCACATGCATTGAGCTTGGTCAAGAGAGGAAGTTACTCATGTCGCAGGTGTACTGGCTCAGGACAAAAGAATAGATGAGACTAGGTCACGGTAAAAGATCTGATAATATTCCAACTCAGCTGATGCTTTTTTTCATTCTTAGCCAGCATGCATTCGACATATACTTCCTTATGCAAGAACGGCAGCAGTCCTTATTAGGAAATACAACAAGATGATTCTAATATAAAAATAAAATAAAAGAACGAAAAGAGAAACATCAACAGGAACTATGAGAGAACAAGAGAAAACTCTAGTGCTAGTTTTATTTTTCTTAGCATACATTTAATGCATGCATTGGGATGCATTATGGCCCCTGTGGCAGATATTGGCATTATGTGCTTGACATTATGTGGAAACTAGGGAGACATCTTAATTAAGAGGCAGAAGCAAAAATTTACAGTTAGGGGAGTTTGATGAATAGAGTTTGGGGACACAGGAAGTCCTTTATCTCTTTCTAACTGACTACTTTCACAAAACTGCAGGATAAAGACCAGACAGTAACACACATTGTAGTGTCTCTATTGCAATTCACATATAGTATACAAAGGAAAATTCTAACAGCAGGAGATGGATAGATGATCTTTAGGGAGGATTCCTAGCAGAAGTTTAGTATAATAGTGAAACGAAGTAAAAATATTAGGACCTAAATAATGTGCTTGATGATGTCAAGATTTTTAAGTATTTTGTTATTCCACTGTGAGATATACAAATAAAAGATATGAATTAAAAGTTCATATTTGCTTTGATCATACAGTGTTCCAGCAACCCGCCCCTCCACCAGCGCCACATCTCCCCACCACAACGTCCCGCCCGGTTCCCTTCCCTCCCCACCCGCCTCCATGGCAGGTTCTTTATTTCTTTTCCCCTTTTCTCTCTTTTTTCCTCTTTTCCTTCCCCTTCCAGACTATGGATTACAGAATATATATAAGGAGGTTGGCATGTGTATCCTCACTTGTTTAATGCTCAATTTTAGGTTGGGTATTATGCATTGCCTCTGGCAACATATTAGCACACTGTTCCATATTTTTCTGTCTTACCTAACCACCGACTCCCACCTCATGCTTGTAGGTAACTTCCACCTTTGGACAAGACTTGATATATGTTTCTCACTTGGACCTTGGATATTGGGCACCATAATATGTACATATATATTTATGCCATGCAATAATGCAAACATTCTGTATTTCTGTCTCTCTTCTCCTTCGGCTAATTTCTCGCTTCAACATAATATGAAAATGCCATCATCACTAATCATCAGAGATAAACTAAAAACAATAATGAGATAAATTAATTCTCTTACACCACAAAGGCTTCGTACATATTCAAAAGAGCAAGAACAACAAGCGCTGGCGTGATGGGGAAAAGGGGACACTATCCATTGTTGGTGGGAATGCCGCTGGCGCTGGAAGCCTTTCTGGAAAACAATATGGATCTTCCTCCAGAAGACCAGAAATTGAACCCCCTACGACTCAGCTCACACCACTCCTGGGAATCCACTCTGGGAAACCAAAATACGCAGCGGAAACAATACATCCCTACTTTTATGTTCATAGCAAGCATTATTCACAATAACCATAATCGGGAAGCAAACCAGAGTGTCCTTGTAATCGCATGACTGGATAAAGAAGGTCTAGTACATCTACACAATGGAATACTATGGAAGCCTTTAGGAAAAATGAAGTTATAAAAATTTGGCTCCATAAATGGATGGACATGGAGTTTTACATTTGAATTAAAAACGACAATGTTACAGATGGTAGAAGAGACAGCTCCTGAAAACTACTTTTTGAGTTAAGCTGTACTGTGTTTCTTATATTAAATACCTAGTTGAGAAGAATCTATTAAGCTTCCTTAAATCGGAACACAGAACACTAGGAATGGAACTGTTTAAACTTTTGCTTGGCAAGGTGGTGGAGTGAAGGATGTACGATAGGACAAGCGTGAAGTCACTATTTAAAAACATTTTTCCCCTGAAAAAATAAGAGATAACATACTGCTGGCAGGTAGACAGGTTTACATGGCAGCAATTCCTAAAGAAGAGATCCAGAGCCACCCGACCGAAAGCCCGCCAAACCAAACTTGATAAGACCATATCAACAATAGAACTCAGCGGAGGAAGGAAAAGGTCGTAAAGGAATGTGTAAATTTGAGGGAGATGAATCATCCTTCCCGCCCAGGACCCAGCTCTCAAGGAAGACCCCAGAATATCAAGAAGACCACCTCCCAAAACAATGCTCTTTGGCAACCGGCCCTGAAGCGCAACCGAGGTTAAAGCCCTCCCATATGGAGCAATCTCTGGGGGAAAATCTATAAAGGCCGTCCTGACCAAAGCGACAGCGCACATGCTGCCTGGGTACACATAAAGCAGCCTCGCGCTGGCACATGCTGCCTGAAGGACGCAAGCGCCTCGCATCTCCCCTCTTGAGATGTGTGTACTTCTCTCTGCGCCGCCGCCTTTGAGCAGCCCGCGTTTCTCCCTTTGAGCGCGCTATTTCCTTTCTTTCTCTCTCCCCTCCCCTCACCTAAAACCCTCTCAATTAAACCTATTTTACTTCACTGCCGTCCACTCCTGAAAATTCTTTTCATGTAGGAAGACAAGAACCTTGAGGAAACCCTGGGTAAGGGGCCTAGACTGCTTCTCCTTTCCTGCAAAGAAAGCTGGCCTCTCGCTTCCAGCCTGAGTCCAAGTGGGCTCCCGAAAACCCCCGGTGGTGGGGATCAACTCGTGCCTGTGAGATCAAGCTGACATCAGGCGTGGTTTGACGGCCACCAGGCTGGTGGGGCTCAGGCCCACGCCGCAGGGGCTCATCGCAGACTTTATCAGCCCTTAGCCTTCCCAGCGGGTCCCGGGTGGCAGAGGCGGCTGGGGGGGCTGGGGAGAAAGTTTCACCATCTCTCTCCTTCCTGCCTCACACATAAGTCACCCGCGGTCCACCTGCAAACAATACCATGGTGGAACCAAAATTCTGCTTGTAGTTAACCAAACAATGACATATTGATATTTCATATAAGTTATTTTTCACATATAAAATATCATTATTTCTGGTTTCCGCACCAAATGCTATTAGTCACTGGGAGTCATTGATCACACCATATATGCTAGCCCTGATTTTCTGCGCTAATGAGGGGATTGTTTTTCCTCCCTCCCTATAAGCTCTTGGTATATGTTTAGGCCAAGGGATTTGCTTCTTCTATAAACACAAAAAAGATAATCTCGGCAGCTATATGTGAGTATATATGCCCAAGTCCCTTGCTGTATTTATATAGAACTAGGTATATTATAAAAAAATATAGTCTGGGGACAAGAAGAGTAAAGTTTTTATTTCTTAGCATCTTTAAGCCTTGGGAGGTGAGGCTTGGTCCCCGGCCCCACCCCTCGAGGTTTTTCACCAAACTGGATTCTACGTCAATGCTGTAGTGAATAAGGATACACCTTCCGTTATGACTCTGCCCTCAGCCTTTGACACAGTTTTTAGTTTCTTGATTTTGGTTTGATGTGCACCTCTGTGTGAGTCTGTCAGCCAGTGTGGGAGAGAGAGTGAGCAGAGTGTGGGTGTGGGAGTGAAACTGTTGTAGGCAGGCAGACAGGGGGTGCCACATGGCAACAAAATTCCTGGAAGAAGAGATCCAGAGCCACACCTGATTGAAAGCCTAAACCAAACTTGACAAGACCACTATCAACAATAGGTCTGGGGGAAGGGAAGGTCAGCGGGAATGTGTGAAGCCCATAAGCCACGGACCCTTCTAAAAGCGCTTTAGATAATCAACCCCCCTAAGAGATAAATCCGCCTCTCCTGCTCAGCACCCAGCTCTACAGAAGACTCAAAAAACATTCCAGTCAAAAAAAACCACTCCCGTGCCTACTCTTTAGTAACGGCGCTCTAGCAACCAAGGTTAAAAGCCCCATATGGGGTAACTTGGGAGTAGGTTTATAAAAGTTGTCCTTAACAAAAGCGACAGCGAGCAACAT
Source organism: Cryptotis parvus (assembly GCA_021461705.1). Lineage (NCBI taxonomy): Eukaryota > Metazoa > Chordata > Mammalia > Eulipotyphla > Soricidae > Cryptotis > Cryptotis parvus. Next base: position 28,220 of record JAJIBD010035147.1, read on the forward strand.
AAGCTGCCTGGGCACACATGCCGCCCGGGCACAATACGTAGCGCACATGCTGTGCCGGCATGGGACACAATACGCTGCGCCTGATTCATGTGGTCGGAAGACATGGGGAAAGCCTGAGTTAACGTGTGTTGCTCGATCTCCCTCTTGATGTGTACTTCTCTTTTACTTGCTCCCTCCGTCTTTGTAGAGCGCCCTTATGTTCCTTTGAGCTGCTGTTATCTTCTCTCTCTCTTTTCTCTCCCCTCCCCTCCTTTAAACCTCCTTAATAAAGTCTGTAAAACTTCATTGCTCGTTGACTCCCGGAAAATTCTTTTTCTGTGTAGGAAGACAAGAACCCTAAGGCAGCCCTGGGTGGGGTGCCTAGGTCTGACTTTCCTTTTTCCTGGGTAAAGAGCAATGCTCCTGCCTCCAGCCTAAAGTCTCTGGCTCCCCGAGAAACCTCGGGTGGGGATTAACCCCGCGCTCAGAGATCAAGAGGATCAGGCGTGGCTTGGACGGCCACCTTTCAGGGGATCAGTGGGTTCAGGCCCACGCCATGCAGGTTCATCGCGACTTATCAGTCCAAAGCTCGCCTAGCGGTCCTGGTGGCAGAGGTGCAGCCAAAGAAAAGCGACCATTCTCTCCTTCCGGGCCTCTCACATAAGTCACCCATGGGGTCCACTCTGCAATGCAAAACTGCTAAAAATAAAGCTATTGATTTTCAAACGGCTTGTGATTCTTTGTCCATTGGCGAAAGGAAAGTTCTGACCCTGAGTTGACCAAGGAACCCAACTGACTCCGGTTAATGTGTTAGGACTCTAAACAGCCCCAACAATCAATTATTGTTGCCAATATCGATATTTCATCTGTCTGAATCTGTGTTTACACTATTTTGAAAAGTTGCATGCACTTTACATTGAAGTGAAGTGTTATTTACATTATGTGTATGAAAAACTTTTGAATTGAAAATCAAGTTTTTAGATAATGAACTGTGGTATAAAATGGAGTCTACAATTCAGCTTTTAAAAGAAAGAGAAACTGTCATGTTTACTGAATGACAGTTGAATAGTGGATATCATGGAGAGTGAAGTCAGTTCGAGTAGGGAGGAGTGGACAGTGCAGAATCCCCATTCATATTTGGACTATAAAGAAACAATAAGAGAATTACCATAGTTGGGGGGGCCCTGGCCAGCCCCGGCACAAATGAGGACCCTGATCATTTCGGACTCTCATCCCTGCAGAAAAGGAGAGGGATGGACTTGGGAGAAACTCTGCTCCTGTTTGCTAAGAGGGGAAAGAAAGACACGGATGCAGGCAGTTCTGGTTAGCAGTACCGAGCACAGTTTAAGCCTTTGGGTGGAGGGGGTACAAGCAACAAATCACATGGTATTGCAAGTTCTGGGTCATTGCAACAAATAACAACCACAAATTTAGCATTTTGCAAGGTAACATTTGCAAGGTAACAATCATTGATTTGCCAATCTTATGATCAGAGATTAGAAGACCAGGCACATTCTGGGTGCCTCTCACTTTTCTTAGCTTGATAAGCACAGATGTTTTGGGTAACCATATGGGCAGGGCCCATTTCGGGTCCTGCACATAGGGTCTTGTGCTGGGGAAAGTGCTGGGCCCTTATGGAGAAGTGTTGACCCTAAAGCTGGGGCAGCTCTGGAACCCAACAGTGTTGTCAATTAGAACAAATACCAAAGTCAGCCTAAAGGAACCGACTTTGCCAAGTGGAGTTGGGAGTGGAGAACCAGAGACATTGAAGGGAACCAAGCAATTTTGTGGTGGTTGAGATGTCGGTAATTTTATATGCTTCAAGACCATAATATTAAAATACCCACCTCAGTGGATATAAAAGCTCGGGGAAGTCGCTTTTACTTGACCTATTATGTTCTCTTTTTTTACATTTTGAGGTAAATTCTTCTGTGTTATGTTCATTTCACTGTTGTGCTCCATCTTATGTCAGAAAAGATATTCAACTAATTCAAACGAATACATTTATGTACACTAAAACATAATGCTGATCTTTTATGAACAGATAGTTATTTTTAAAGTGTGAATATATTACATAACTTTGTTTGTTTTAGGCTACACTAGCTCCAATATCTCAGAGGTTACTCTTACCTCTGCACTCAGGGGTCAACGGCAGTTCATTAATGACCATATAAGATGCTGGGGATGAATCCCAGGACAGTACAAGGCAAAAGCTGTATCTGCTGTACCGGCCCTAACATCACTTTTAAAATTTGCCACATATTCTTCATTTTGCTTTTACACTGTACAGATTTTAATATTTATGTTTATATATCTGCTAAATAGAACTAACAGATGAAGTATTACTGCTTATGAGAATCTGTCAAAATTCAAGAGTCACAGCTAGGGCACATTTAAGCAGTTCTTGAAGTTGAGAAGATTTGAAATCTATAAAAATAGGGTGGGGCTGAACCAGGTGCATAAAAACACAAGTATCAGCACCATTATAAACATGTGATGTTAACTCAGAAATCACTTTTACCCCTTTTTCCCAGGAGAGATGCCTTGAAACATTGGTGAGGAAGCTGACAACTGTGGGTGGGTATAGAATTGGAACATTATAGAATTGAACATGGTTACCCGGAAACTCTACAACCAGCAGCTGTTGTAAGTCATCGCCTCAAATATAAACCAGACAAAACCTCTCAAAAGAGAGTGCATTTTTTCATGTAATGGACAAGACACAAGAAGTTGAAGTAGAGACTTTTTGGTAAAATTTTACTTTCTGATGAGCTTTTTCATTTGTATTGCAATACATGTTTGTATAGGTACTAAGTTTATAATGCTCTGGCGAACTGAAGGGGAAATCTATATCATTAATTATACTCCAGACTCTCAAAAGAAATATCATTGTGCCTCCCATCACTGCTATCAGCTTGTATCGCTTGGTCTTCCTGTTGTTCATTGATTTAGCTCCATGTGGCACAGCACGTCTCCATTCATTGGGAATGAGGTCCATTATTGTGTTACTGTTTTTGGCAAAGTGAATATATTCCAGACTTCCAAAAATAATGAGACACAGTGCCTCCCATAAAGTGGCTGGGAGCTATCAAATATATATGTAAATAGACGAAGGAGTAGGTATTTGCCAAGAAGTGAAAGCATCTGCTTCAGTAACACTTCACATCGAAACCATAGTATGGAATGATTAAAAGTGAGAGGGGCGGTGCTCCCAACCAGGTCTCAAGGGCAGGGGGTTCTTGCCATGTTCGTCAGTCTGATCACCTGGGTTACCCTCTCTGATATAGACCGATGCCTTAAACACTTCATGTGGGAGTATAGTTGAGAGTTATTTAGTTTTTTTCCACAGTCTGAACCTCTGTGAAGCGTTGTAACTGTAGTCAGAGTGCAATCTTTGTTGAACTCTGCCTGAACGCTCAGATAGCATTTCATATTGCTACCCCAAGTTATGGTCTCACACACTGTTCTCATAATGAAAATCCTCAGGTAAAGAGTCTAATTAAATATACATGGACTTGCTTAAAGGACAGTTACCACACTTCTTCACATTTGCTTAAGGACAAGAATGTTTCACTTTGAAAAGAAATGCTTTTTGTTCTAAAAATAAAATATGGCACTTATGAAATCATATAAGATGTAATTTAAGGAGAACCAGCCAGTATTATAACAGATTTTCTTATCTGCTTCCTCCAGATGCGCAGCTGTCGTCACTCTAGGCCATGCCAATGTCTGGTGTCATGCCAGTTTGAAGCAAGTTGGTTCCACTTTGTCACCCTTTCAATTTCTCCCTCCCAGCCAGCTTCATAATTTTAAAGGGTTATATACATTATCGCAACTGTCTCAAGATGTCTTTGCTTAACTTTAAGTCGCTTTTGTTTCTAAGCTCTTCAACGTATAATAAAATACCATTGAGATAAAGGATTTTATTGTCTATATATGACAATCCGACATCTAATCTCTGACCAAAAGAAATGGAAGTTTTTTGAAAGGTTGCTCTTTGAGTCACATTTAGAGTAGTGTCAAGGAAATGCAGAGTGCTTTAGAACACAGTGATTTAAATAGCAGGTGTCTGGGGGTGGGTGAGGCTTTTCCCTTATATATTTTGAAAATCAGTGAATGTTCAGTGCATAGAAATAGTGTTAACAAAATGTCTTAATACTGACATATTTATCAGTAAAAAAATATGACAACACAAATGCTATCCAAATTAAATTATCTCACATTAAAACATCTGATCTGTCAAGATTAATGCTGTAACCAATTTGCTTCAAGTAACAGATACGTTATTTGAGCATCATCTGATGTCTTTTTTATTTGATATGATTTTTCTCCCTTAAATTGTATTATTAAATAAAAAATATTAAATAAAAATTCAAACATGAAAATTTGAAAAAGAATATTGGTAGCTTATAATGTATTAACACTTTCATCATTACCAGAGGGACTGATATGCAATTTAAATATAGACTATCATTTTTTCAATTATTTTTGTGTATTGCTTTTTGTCTTCTCTCTCCCTCATCTCAGATACTAAAGGTTTACTTTTCTGCATACACTCAATAGAGAAAATGTATCCAGCTAAAGATGCTGGTTTACTCAGGAACAATAGAAAACCATTATAACTGTACTACTCATTAAGTGGAAATATGTCATTCATGATACAGATTTCTTCAAACTCAAACTCACATAAAAATTACTTGCTACAAATGCATAGATATGCATATATATATGTAGCTGCAGACATATGATATGTGTTCAGATAGGACACATTTGAGAAGGCCACACACATATGTCGTTTGGAATAGGGAGAATAGCTGGAAACTCGTCTTCGGCATAGAAGCCTCTGTTTAACCTTCCCTAATGTAAACATTATATTTTAAATTTGTTCTTTGAATTGCATTATAACAAAACAGCAAAATCCTTTGCTCTCAAATCTGGTCCAGCCTGAATGGAATTCAATAACTAGATCTTATGTATTCTTTGTTTTAAAACAAAGTAAAAACCTGACAGTTAGTAATTCTTTGAGTACTTCTTCACCAGCATTTGGGGAGCAATAAAAATACCTAAATTAATGGAACCCTTTGATTTGCCCCCAGGTTTTTCTTTAATACAGAATAGAGCCACATACCAAATGAAATGGTCAATGCTGGAAGAGATTATCCTAGTCTTTGAGAAGAAACATTTACATAATGGATAAGATAGTGGTAAAAAAGTCCTTTTAAATCACTTGTATAATATATGTGTTTACACATGTGTTTTTAAATGATGAGTTTTAATTACTGAAGCATGTTTTTGTAGCACATCTGGAATAAAAGAAGCTAAAAGAGAAGTTAGAATGATATTTATTTTTTTTTATGTTTATAATAAACCATTCCTAGATTAAAATTAGTTGAGGTAATGGAAAATATTTATGACTGTGGGGCTTAAAAACTTTCTATCACCCTAGTTTTTTTAATCTGGGAAATTTACCTAACTTCTATGATGAGACTCCATGATATCTATTATTAATATAAGTCTAAAACAGATCAAGGAATTATGTTTATTATTTTATATAACCGAATAGTGAGTTGTATGAAGAGAAACAGTGGAAGCCAATAGAAATAATTATTTTGTAAAAACAATATTTTTATGTTGAACTGGGTAGTTGTAGCTCCTAAAACTGTTCGAAAACAAATGAAACCTCAGTTGCTCAAGTTTCTAACATATTTATTGATTATATTTATACTAATAACTGAAGGGAGATGCAATTCTCTATAGATAAAACTAACTAAGTAGCCCCCAAAGACATACTTCATTGCAAAAATAAAAAGAACCCGTATCCATACCTCCATTTGATAATGTTGAGTCCATTAACTTCTTAGTGTAGTAAATAGTACACTTGGCCCATGAAAAACCCAAGAAATGAAAAAAAAAACTAGTCATATGTGTGAATTTTGAACCCAACCTTCTTTATAAGAGAAGAAAAAATGCTTAAAAATAAAAAAAAATGCCAAATTTGAAAATAAGAAATGTGTTTTTTTCAGATGTTACATTAGGAATAAAAATTTGCTATCTATGGTTCAATCTAAATTAGTTTTGTTTGTCTGATTTACGAACTTACAGAATTTTTATATGTTGGACATGTTTGGATATGTTGGACTCGAGCTCCAAAAGATTCGAGTGATAGGGACTTCCCATACATCTGCTAAGCCATAGTCTCTACCTCTACCCATGAGCCGTAAGCTAGTAATCCACTCATATCACGCTCAAATCTGTTTCCAAACCTGCTTGTCGTCAACTATTTTTTGTGCAGACAAATTCTTGTGTGTGTGCTGAAAATATTTTCATTTTGCACGCTTCATGATTCTGTATGTATTTCCTCTTATTTCATTTTTTTTAGCCACATTGGTGGTGCTCAGGCTAGACCTAAGCGCTCACCTAGAGAGTACTCTAGACAATGCTTGGGAGTCGACCATATGGAAGTCCACATTGAACTTGGGTGGTACATACAAGGAGAATATGCCATCCACCCAAAATGCTGAAGCTCTTTTTAAACTTCATTTTCCCGATTTACTGGCTTTCTTTGTGTGGCAACATCTTATTAGTTTTCCACAAAACCAAGCCCATTTTTCAGTTCAATTTTTATTTTTTGAGTTATCCCCTACACCCCTGTTAACCCATCCCATCACCTCACTGCCTACTTTGTATAAACCAAACTGTCACTTTTATCTTTCTTTTGCTCTAGTAGTCCACTTTATCTCCTTTTCATGCCTATCATCCTTGGTTTTAGGATCCTAAGACTTCTACATTATTGATTTACTCTAGGACTTCTTGGTGCAGAAATGTTCTCTGCTACTCCTTCCATTTTCATTCCATTTGAGATCATCAAGTTATTGTTCATTAGAAGATAATATAGATTCAAATTGTTTTTTCAAAGATGTTCTTTACATCAGGCAAAAAAATTTGAGTACTTAGCTATATATAACTATATATGTATATATGTATATTATATGTGTATATGTGTGGTTATATGTCAAGTACTAATGCATATATTAAGTGCTAAGATTGCTATGAAAGAAGAAAGCGAGAATGCTAACCACAATCCCGTGAAGGTTTACAGAGATAGTTTAGTTTTTATCAGGAAGTTCTAGGAAAAAAGTTTCAAAGAGTAGATGGAATGTGTGCTTTAAAATAAGTGGGTGTGGGTAACTCAGAAAGGTGAAAATTAAGCTTATAGGCGCACACCTCCCACATTAATATTAATTCAGGCCTACAGGAATTTTACAGGAGTATAAAACATATTTATGTTGTTGTGGGTCAGAGCAGAGATACTGAAGTCGGTAGGTGTTTGCCTTGCACGGTCAGGTGACTCAAAAGAGATTCCCATCTCTTAGCATTACATATGTTCCCCTAGCATCAAGCTAAGAGTAATTGAGAAGCCCAGAGGCAGGAGCAACCCCTGATCACAATGCCAAAACAATTTTTATTATTATATTATTATAGTATCCTTAGAACTGACTCGATCCCATGGGATCCGGCAAAAGATCACATGGTCTTCACCTACAAGAGATGGTCAGAACTCTTGTCAAACCACTTTATGAACGGCTTCAGAGCTCTTCATATCCTCGAAGCTTTAACCGGATCCGACATTGGGCCATTGGTCCTGATAGGGTCCACTTGAAAGGCCACACGGCACCCACTCGAAAGTAAATCGATGTAATAACGGATTCAAGTGATCAAGTGATCAATCTTTGAGCCATGAAAGTTTAAAACCAAAAATGTGGTAAAATGACTTTCTAGTTCATAACTATTACAAGTGCCTAGTGTTGAAAAATGGCCTCAGTAACGAATCTGGTAAAAGCTAAAAGTATGATCCTCTTATGCTGTTAAGTGCGACCTGAGATGTCATTCTCACCAAATGTGATTAGTATACAGGAACAGAGAAGCTTTCCCTGATTATAAATTACCACAGAAATGATTCTAAAATTTATTTTGCTACAATGAATAGGAGATGGTCTGACAAACTTCTTCCAAACAGTTTTTTGAAACAACCGTTATTATATTGACTGAAAAGGTTAATTTAGCAACATGCTCTTCCAGACCTATTCCCTTCACAACCTTATCTGTTTACTAGAGATATTGAAGCCATTGTTCCTCAACACTTTTATTTTGGAGGAGGAAGAAGCCCTTCTGGTCCTCTGAAGCAAATTAGTATATTAATTTTGCTTTATTTCTCAGTATATATTTTATTTGAAGTGTACTGGATTTGCCAATGTTAATGATACATTTCTTCCTCTCAATGACTTGATATCACCTCTCAGATCGGTATTTTAAAATAATCTCATGATATCGAGATTATTAGCCATTTTTTTCTGTCGTACAAGTTATAAAATATCAAAATATTATTTAATTATAAGTCAGTATTCTTTTTAAGTTGAATCGTTGTATTAGAAATTAGCCCTCTCCATAAAATCACCTATTTTTATTTGTAATGAAGGACACGAGAAAAACCAATATAGAGGAAAATGCCGTATGATTAAAAATAGGACACAAATAACAACCAAAATTTTCCAGGTAATATAACGACATATGTCTTCCCCAAATCATTTTATTTGAGCCAGGCCATACTTGGCTGTCCTCAAGGCTCACTCCTGCTCTACCATCATATAGATCACACCTTGGAGACTCTTTGGAGATCCCACATGTGTGGTGCTGGAAATGGAACATGGGTGGCCATGTGCAAGTGCAAGGTGCTTCCCACTATCTACCATAGTACTCTCTCTTGTCCTCTCCAAAAATTCTTCTAGAATTTCAAACGGAAAGCTTCTTCATTGGATTGTTCCTGTATATGATCAATCCAGTTATTCTCACTCTCAGGGGAAAAAATACATAAATGAAATTTGCATATACACATATATATGATTGTTTTAAGGAAAACGATAGTTGTTCCTTATGATGTACTCTAAATTAAAATACAAATTCTTTCTTATTTTAAGAAGTTTGAATGTTTTTCCACCCACACCAACACCAAAAAAAAGCCTATCAAGCCCATTTTAAAAAAGAGAAGAAGAGGCAACAGCAAAAATAAAAAAATCAGCAATAATCAATATAAATCAATAACTTTATTAAGAAATGTTGGTCTTATATTCATTACCGGATAAGAACTAGTCTAGAAGCATAACCCGTGTTTAATGTTTAATATGACTTAAGTCATTTCCAATCATTCTCAGTTTGTCACTGAGCTGTAAGGTG